>ML211506.1:0-23190 GCA_004369055.1 Polyporus arcularius HHB13444
CCTTGAAATTCAAGCATATGCGTTACGAGCCCAGTAGGTCCTCGTCGTTGCTTGCTTCGTGTCTTCACCTTGGGGCTGAATATATCTGGTGAGTTTCTTGTGCCACCTTATATTACGACTGATTCGTGCTACCAGATAATATTTGTCGTAACTTTCCCACGTCAATCCAGATAGATCCAGATGGGTTTTTCATCCGGATGCACTTTCTATCTCGTTACAGAGAGTACTACGACCGTTCTTCATGGCTTCATATATTACTTTAGGACTGCTTTGACTGCTCTGTGTGTTTTTCTTGCCGCAACATGGAGCCCCAAGGTCACAGAGGTGGGCTCAAGATGGGCGCTTACGGGCGCTTCATCCGGATGCACGTGGGAAAATTGGGACTAATAGTACGCGACAAGTCTAGGACGGACTCGGAAGTTGGCTCTTGAACTCCAACCAACGCGTCCACTGGTCCCACATGCTCGCATAGAACGCCTCTGCATCCAAGCACTTTCGGTCGTGCATGACCCTCTCCGCAGTGAAGTTGCGCACAAACGGGTCCCCGGGCTCGAGCGTGTGCTCCCGGAGGAGGCTCAGGCAGTGCTCCGTGTGGTGGAGATCCTTGCCTTCGAAGTGATCGACCTCTGCGAGTACGGTGCGCAATCGTGGGAGGCAATGCTGCTCGTGGTTGAGGCTGGGGAGACCGAAGCGGTGGTTGGGGCCGAAGTGGATGTTCCCTTGATCGTCGGCGGACGACGTCCATAGCCACTCCAGATAGGACTCGGGCTCGCCAATCCTATACCGGACGCTCTCCTCGATGGACATGATGACATGCGGTCTAGGGTTGACGAGCGGAAAGTTCTCGGGGACATCGTCCTCGAGGTACGCTATGGGCTAAGTCAGCTTGATGCTGCCAACGGGCGGGGGAGCAACTCACTGTAGGAGGAGAGCGGGGGTGGACGGCTGGCGAGGACCTTGCGGATGTCCTCGACGAGGGAGCGGTCGAGGATGACGTTGACGACAGCCAACGCCGCGAGTAGGGAATAGGACAGCACACGAGACATCATCGTGAAGAGAATCGCTTGACCTCTGAAGCTGGAGTATCCCTTTTCTGACAGTAGACTGCGCCTGTTCTGCACGACAGGATGGGATAATCGGTCACCATGAGACGCCGCGAGACTCTCAGCAAACCGGCCATAACTGGAGCCTCACGTCACTCATACCATGATACGTATCACGGAAGAGAAACGTCGGACTTTGCACTGACTTCCGTACTCTCCCAAAATACCTCTGATCAAGTATTTTGATATTTATCCCCATGTGGACGCTGCACTGACCATATCTGCCCGGATCCTCGCACTATTGCCTTCCCATGACTTCTCCAGGTTGCTTCTATCCAGCGAAAGTCACAATTGAAAATTCACCAGAGACCGTCGCATCGTCCAAAACAACGGATGCTGGATGGTATGTGCCTGCGTCCGCGGAGACACGTGTAGCATGCTCAGCGCTCAGCCGTACGCCCTTCTGTGAAAGACACTCGATAGAACTGTACTTATGTGTCGCTCATCGTGGTATGGTCATGATACATGGCACGTTGTTCGAACTGTATGTAGGCACAAGTGAGCACCGGGTACGGCTATCCTCAAACTGTCTGATGCTGGTACATGTTCACCCCTAGTCAGACATCCGTTAACTTGCGGGCCCTCAGACGGAAGGAGAGTTCTCACCATAAGTCGTGTTCTGGCTAGACCACGTATCGACCATACATTCAGAACCCTCCGCACATGCCACCTCGAAGACGTGCAGCGAGCTCCACGGGCAAGGGAACTGATGGATCAGCGTGTCTCCGTCCATGCGTGCTTGCAGAGTCGCAACCTTCTCCGCCACCTTGGGCTTCGTGCGGTACGAGAGCTTCTTGACGTCGATGGGCCGCTCGACTGCGAGACGGAACACGTCGAAGCGGGATGAAGGGTGCATGGAGAACGACGCATGGTCCTCGAGCTGGGCTCCTAGCTTCGGGAGGGTGAAGACAAGTCGACAGTCTTCCATGCCGAAGTCGATTGCGCGGAACTGGACAATAGTATGAACCTGCGATGCCCACGCCCCCCGTTAGCCATGTTGTCACGCTCGTTTCGATGCGATGGCGTAGCTCAGAAATGCAGACTGTACTCACGTTCGGGGTTACATGCAGGCGTCGCTCATTCGGAGAGAGCATACCCCATGTCTCGTCCCAGTAGTCGTGCTCTCCCCGGGGGGCGAGCTTGTCAGGCTGGTCGACGAAGACTTGCGCGGAGACTCGTGGGCGGATCAGGATGGGCGCGATCTGCGAAAGGTTGACCATCCCTAACTCATAAAGCTCCTTGAGGCCGATGTAGGGATTGGCGTACTCCAGGTTCAAGGCGAAGTCCTTATCCTGAAAGACGGTGCCGAACATACGCGCGACGTATGCGAGCGCGATGAGGTCGGTGCATGCGACAAGCACTACGGCTGCTGCGAGCCAGAGAAGGAGGCGCGGGATGTGTTCGCCCTCTCGGGACGGCGGTGTAGACCGGGTCGTCTTCTTGCCCCGCTGGAAGGCTCCAAACCACCTGCTAAGCTTGCGAGATGGGCCTTTTGCGGCGGATATTGAGTCAGAGCGAGAATGTGCGACATTGAAGGCGAGCACGTACTTTCTGGGGAGGATGGCTCGACATCCTCACAGTCGAGCGAGTCTCGTTTGGTGGGGAGCTCCTCGTACTCAACGTCGTGGTGCGCCATGTGGGGAGAGAAGAGGTATCGGTCTTGTGTGATTGCTGTCGTAGCGTGAAGCTTGAGAATTCCGTGAGGCGAGTAAGTTCTGACTGCGTTTCGTCAAGGGCAACTCTGACGAGCAAGGCTTATCTGCTGTACCGCGCGCCGGAGCAAATCTGGAAGATCGGACTGTCAGAGGCCGAGAACCACGGGTGAGAGAAATCACTTCTGACCTCGTTGAGTTCCACAACCGCCTTCCGTCCTAGCCGTGTCGTCGATAGGGCCAGAGACACAGGAGCAGCGTTACATGTTGAGTCTCGAGGTCAGGGATTCCAACGGAACCGCATAGAGCGCATAACACCGCCCGAGCGCCGTACAATCAAGATAATTTGGTCGGGCGGTCGCCAGTGTAGGGCTCAGATGCTCAGCGGCGCTGCATCTCGGCGAAGCTTCTTTGGCGCACAGGCCCTTCGTTCTCCGATAGATCATGTCGGCAGCAATGTTCGTGCCCGAACAGGCGGCGTTCGCAGTCGAGCCCGCGAGTAGTACATCCCTTCACGTTATGTTACTTATGTGGTACCGCCGGTCGGGAACCTTCTGCATATCCAGCGGGGTCAGGACGGACAAGCAGTGCGGGCGATATCCATCTTACTGAAACATAGTAAAGTGTATCCGTATTGGGTGAGTCTCGCAGGGGTATAGTCGGAGGTCGTGGCCGATAGGTTTGCATTCTGTCCAAGAGGTGTGGATACGCGATGTGCTCAGCAGCGCGGCAGGAGATCCCTTCGTGACGGCACTTACCAGCTGAACAGCCCGACGGACACTCAGTAAGCGAGGCGCAGCCACTAAGGAACGACAATGATAGCTTCGGGGACATCGGTTTCCACGGGAGGAGAAAATGGGGAACCGTCTATGGAGTTTAAGGATGCAGTCGGTCCTGGGGACCTTCCGAACGTCACTCAAAGTAAAGGTCAGCCATCGTGATACTCTCGAAGCTGAGGACTGCGGTATTCACCTACTGCTGGACACTTTAACCCCGCCACGCGTCAAATCCTGAGGTAACAAATGTGTTATCAGATTGGCAATTGGACACGGCAGAATCAGGTCAGTCTATTGCTTCCCGCTCCCCATCCTACGCCAACGCCGCCTCGGGCTTCCTGGCGAAGAACCACACTGGCCAGTCAACCCAAGGCGACGGCATGATGCGCTGGCCACAGACTGTGAATCCGATCTTCTCGTAGATGGCAACCTGTGAGGGTGCAATGTCAACGAGCGCGCGGGCGAGCTGCGTCGAATGGGGATCGCGGGACACAGTGCTGATGGATAGATGCGCAACGCCTCGAGACGGGACTTACGTTGCGTATGTTCGTGGTCATGAGCCCCACGGTTGCTCTAAGCTTGTCGGCCTAGGGATACCAGGCATGATGTCAGCGTTTGGCGACAAGATGGATAGAAGAACGGCGGAGAACGGACCTCTTGGAAGGCGAGCGCAAATAGCGCTTTCGCGATGCCCTTGCTCTGGTAGTCAGCACGCACCATGGCGAAGTTGCACCAGTACGTATTGCGCTCGGCCTCCGTTATCCCGAGAGATTCGTCTTCCAACTTTGGAACCTCGTGTCCCATCTACGTCTCATGGTGAGTAATGCATCAAGCATCACGCGATGACAAGAACCGACAGTTTCTGCGTAGTACTCCTGACCTGCGGGCGAGAGCTTGGCCAAGAAGTCGGAGAGGCATGTCTGCTGTAGGGGTCTGTGCATCCGCTCTCAGCTTCGAAACTTCATCACATACACGGAGGAGCCTTACGTTGATGGCACGAGCTGGCCGGGGAGGGATAAGAGCGTGAATCCCACAAGAGCCCCAATCTGATCTCGCGCCGTGAATATTCGCCCGACGCCCCGGCAGAGCACTAGAGGGCGGATGATGGCATTGCCAAGCTTGGGAATGAGAGAGATGTCTCCGCCGGTGAGCGCGATGGCTGCAGGATCTAAGTACGAGGAGGATGACATGTTGACCGCTGTCATACTAGATGCATGCTGGGACTTACCTTCTGTCATGAGAGCGGAGAAGACCTTTACTGCTTCCTCAGCGAGTTCCTCTGCACACATATGATGAGCATAGCTACCCACGTAAGACCAAGTGAGCATACCAGTCGGGTGTTCCAGGCGTTCAGAAACAACGTTAGCAGGGGCCATCGCAGACTAGCCAGGTGGAAGTGATGAAGACGAGGCATTCCGCAGTCCATGCATGTGGGATTCGTAGCGACTGAGGCGGTTATGTGACAGAATGTTTCTTGTTCCCTACTTGTAAGTCGGAAGTACGATCGGATTGAGAGCACGGGCAGACAGACGTCTCGTAGAACGCATGAAGATGGAAGTAACCACAGGAGTTAGAGCTTATGCAGTAACTTGTCCTCGTAAGTATAAGCCAGGCCGCATACTTACGACTCTCATACATGGGTAAGTATAGCCTCCTGTAATACTTACCCTTACTTAGCTACCTTACAACTCGTTACTTATCGCGATACAGCCCGCGAAGCGCCCATATACTCTGACACGTAGTATGAATACACCAGGCATCTTCCTCTTTTCTTTTCCTTCCACCCTCACCTCTGGATGATTTAATCGGATTGTCTCTGCCGACATGGACTATCTGAACGCTGGGCTGGACGTTGTCCACGGGTACTTCGCATGGGTGGCCACCGACCCCTTCGATTGGAAACTCTTCCTCCAACTTTCATCTTGGGGTGTCTGTCTTTTCGAGACCTGCCTCTTGTACGCACATTTCCACCTTTTGCGCCTCTTGAGATGACGTGCGAGATATCAGGAGGTGTAAGCAGCTGTGCTGACCGTCGGAACTACTTAGGCTTCGACAATTCCCGCTCTACTCCAATGAGGCACCGCCGGCCGTTCTTGCGGACCACTTCAAGCCCGAGACGTTCAAGAAGTCGCAGGTCTACGGGAAAGACAAAGCCACCTTCTCGCTGATTGCTGGATTGTACAAACAAGTCGTCGACTCGCTCTTCATCCACTACGGACTAGTCGCATGGTCATGGAAAGTCGGAGGTCGAATCATCGCGAAGTTGGGTTATGGGCCAGAGTATGAGGTATGTCTTGCAAATCCGTCTTGTGTGACCATCATCATGGCTGTTGCTGCGTTGGGCTTGCCATGAATCGGTTCGAACGAGCAAGTTGCTGCGTTGACCTATCTACCGTCCGCTGCCTTGACGCCTCCACCACGTCACTTATATCCGCTCGACGTGCCGTCTGTGCGTCACAAGTGACTCCGGCCGGGCGAACAAAAATCGTCTTAGCAGCCTGCGTAGCGGGGAGGGAGTTGACGGCGGACTGCCAGACAGTGCGTGCAAGTGTGGGTTCGGGAGAGATGGGCCGTACGACGACGCATGCGACGGCCACGGACTGACCGGTGAGGTGCCCGCATAGTTCATGGTGGCGGAGGAGGGCTCTGGGGACTGTCCAGCGGGCCTGTCCGCGCACGCGTCCCTCATCGAGCTACTATCATGTACGGCAGGGAGGAACGACTAAGTTCGTTCCATTTTGCTAGTCCGTGTTAGTTTACGTGTCCCACTTCTTCGTCCCGCGGGTGACTGCGTTTCGTTTGCTCACCGTATGACGTTTCTAGATTGTCCAGTCCATTGCCTTTGCGTTCACCCTGTTCTTCGTCTCGAGCCTCCCGTCTCTGCCGCTACAAGTCTATCAGACCTTCGTTCTCGAGGAGAAGCACGGCTTCAACAAGACCACGCCCCAGCTCTTCGTGACAGACCTGCTCAAGAGCTGGCTCATCGGCTTCGCCATCGGCACGCCTTTCCTGGCTGGCTTCCTTACCGTCTTCCGCTGGGCCGGTGACCGCTTCGTGCCGTGGTTGATGGCGTTCCTGTGCGTCCACCCGCTGCGTGCTGCTTACATGCCGTTCACCCGAATTATCGCAGGTTGACCTTCCAGATGTCGATGGTGGTTCTCTACCCGACGGTCATCCAGCCGCTCTTCAACAAGCTGTCTCCTCTTGCTGAGGGCGAATTGCGTTCCCGCATCGAGGGTCTGGCGTCGAAGCTCAAGTTCCCGCTCAAGCACCTGTACGAGATTGACGGCTCGAAGCGCAGCTCCCACTCGAACGCGTACTTCTTTGGTCTCCCATGGGTGAGTGTCTCCTTGGGAGCGTTTGGACGTACTTGACAGGTCTTATCACGGACAGAGCAAGCACATCGTCATCTTTGACACGCTCATCAAGCAGAGCAAGCCTGAGGATGTCGAAGCAGTGCTCGGTACGCTCCTCCTCCATGATGCTCATAGCGTGCGTGTAGCTTACCTCGTACAGCTCACGAGCTCGGCCACTGGTACTACATGCATCCGACGAAGCTCCTCTCCGTCTCGCAAATCCATATCTTCTCGATCCTCGCGCTCTTCCCTGCCTTCCTCCGCGCCCCGCCCCTCCTGCGCGCCTTCGACTTCCCGCCCGCCGTTGCCGCGAAGCCGCCCACGATCGTCGCGTTCTTGCTCTACCAGATGCTGCTCACGCCCTTCGAGGCCGTCGTCGGGATCATCATAAACGCGATCAGCCGCAAGTTCGAGTACGAGGCGGACCAGTTCGCGTGCGAGCTCCAGACGAAGCTCCAGGACGAGAAGATGTCGGACATGGGCGACCGACTTGCACGTGCTCTGATCGCGCTGCATGTGGAGAACCTGTCGACGGTCTGGGTGGACCCCTGGTACGTGCTGTTACATAGACATTCGTCGAAGGTAGTGCTCATACGGGTGCACAGGTATTCGGCATACCACCATTCGCATCCTACGCTCACCGAGCGTCTGACTGCCCTCGAGGGTTACAAAGCCGATGCTTCTGCAAAGAAGAGTATTGTGCAGAAGAAGGAGCTGTGAGTAATGGGCGGGTTAATGGTTTAGGTCGAGGGAGCGTTTCACAGCGACACTACATAGTGCGTTCGTTGAATGGAGGCTATTTATCTGTCCATCGTCAGTATTGCAGAGTACTGCCTCAGTCGGCCTGAGGAGGTTCCATTTGAGCGCCCATCGCATCTGATTAACGACGACAACGACTCGGAGGTGTTGCCTTGAGCTTCGTGGGTGCTCTTTTGCTTCAACCACACCCATCAGTGCATGTCATTGGGCGCAGGACTGAAGGTGAATACGCTCACCTGCTTGTGCGGAATGTTGCATTGACGTTGAGTCTGACAGGCTACTCTGAAGGTTCGGCGTAACTGTCATACCTGTGATTCTGCGTCAGACCATTCACGCATTTCCCACGCAGCGGATTGACATGAGTGCTGTGGACGATGATCAACCTGAAGTGATAGGTTCGATGGAGCCGATGTTGTTGAGTATCGCGTCAACGGTGAGGACAACGATCCAAAGCAGTTTCGTCAACAAGAGCTCACGCCTTCTACTTGACCAATATCAGAATGCCACTTTGCCCGTCAACAACCTTCCTCCGGAGATCCTCGTCTATATCTTCACGCTCGTGCAGCTCGTATACGGTTGGCGGCCGGCTCGCGTGCCCTTCGGCAAAGCACGCCCGCAATGGCTGCGTATTACTTGGGTTTGCCAGCAGTGGCGCAGGATCGCCCTCGGCACCCCGACCCTGTGGTCATTTGTCGATGATACGGGAGGCTGGAGAGATCCGTCATGGCTCCCCGTATTCCTGGAACGTGCAGGGGATGTGCCGCTCGACGTCACCATTCGAGCACAGGAGAGACGCCGCCCCAATGTCCTCACCGAGGACTCCATCAAGCCGCTGCATCATCACGCTTCGCGGATCGCTCAGCTGGACCTGTGGTGTCGCTCGCCAGATGTTTTATCCCCTTTCTCCGGCTCATTCAGCGTGCTTGAGGATCTACGCATGAGCTCCCCAGATCTGAATCAGCCACAGTCATTACTGGAGCTGTCGCGGCAACGATTTCCTCTCCTTCGCAAACTTCACATCGACCGTCTGCAGATTCGATGGGACACTGACATTTTCGCCTCTCTCCAGATGCTGGAGATGACCGTGATCCCGGAATCGCAACGCGCCTCACCCTCCGTCGTCCTGCGGATCCTCCGAGAAGCACCTGGCCTGCAGAATCTCAAGCTTAGCGTCAGCCCTCTCCTTCCTGCTGAGCAGTCAGCCATGCGAACACCGACAGACCCTATCTCCCACCATACCCTGCGACATGTGCATCTCTGTGGACCGCCGACGTCGCTGTCGTACATCTATGACAGGGTCTCGCTCTCCCCCCAGTGTGACATCGCAGCCCACCATTACGTTTCCGAGCCTCCGTCTGATATGAGGCTGGTTCTCCCCGTTCAGCTTGCGTTCAAATCGCTGCTCGGACAATGCACCGGCCTCACCGCTGACATAACGGCTCGCGGTCTTCTCCTCGATGCCCGGCGCTATAAGGATGCAGGTCCCAGCAAGGTCGAGGTTGTAATGAGATTATATCACACCAGCATCCCGCCTTCGAGTCTCTGGCCCCATATGGCGGACGCCATCGACATTGCCCCTCTTACCTACCTCTCTCTCAGTTCCACTTCGCTCTCGGACGTGTCAGCCGCGCTATGGCGAGGACTCCTATCCCGACTTCCGCAGCTCACCCACCTACGGATCTCAGCCGTGAAAAGGTCGGAGAGCTCTTCCTGGCTGGAGAAGCTGGAGAACGCTTTGCACCCTCTCGAATCACACAACGCTTCACCCACGTCAATCCTCTGTCCCTCCCTCGAAACGCTCGCCCTGTGCGTGATCACCCTCACGCCGGCCCGCGTGGAGGGAATCCTACGCTTCCTGGATGCAAGAGCGGATAAGGCCGCCGGGATCTCGTCGCTTGCTTTCACGCAGGCGTTCTGCGAAGTTGGCATAGACGTGGGCATGCTGAAGGCCAGCTTGGAGGAACACGTTCGACTTACCATCAAGTTCGTCACTATCGCCTGACGTACTCATGGGTTGCTGACTCGCTCGCTCCGCAGGTACCATGAAAGTCGGATCCTCGACTGCACGGTCGATGGTTTCAGGTGAGCAGTTCTTTGTACCTGGTTTGCGAGGCGCGTTGACATCGACCTCTCAGATATTCGACGGTTTCAGGACAGTGAAGTATCCGTAAACGAAGAGTAGAGAGATGAGGTTGTAGCGGCTCTAGCTGTAGGCACAACCTCCTCTTGCTCTACTATCACCGAAGGTTGTCCAGAAGATCGTGCGGGAGGTGGTTGATTCAGCCTTGGCATCTAGCATGGACATACGCAGCTATTTTCTCAAGACAGCGTTGCTGACGAGGAAGGCGACGGTCACGATGACCACGGAGACTTGCTGCAAGACGCCCCTCGTAAACATGATGTGAGTGCAGAAGATATGTGCAGGGGCCGTATCTATTTGCCAGGATGCACCAATAGTAAACGCAGCATATGAAGGAGCTTCTGGGCGTTTCATGGGCGGCGTACCATGATGCATGATGGACCATCCAGACTCCACGGTACCTCTTCCTCGGCGTCGGTCGGGCTTCACTGAGCTCACTATACCGAAGACATCTCTCCGAGATAGGCGATCGGACGACAGTCTCACGAATCAGACACGATGCACGCCTCTCAGACGGAGAGGACCTCCAGTCACTATCCGAGTCGCCGACAGATTCCCAGCACGCGGCCCCAGTGCAACAGACTCACGACCTCCGAATGTCCCGCAGAGCAGAGCGACCTAAACTCCTGGTTGAGGTACAATGGGACTACCAGGTCCCTACCCTTACCCTACTATCGGAGCAATTGATCACTTGAATAGTTCTCAGAAGAAGTACGGCAATCTTCGACGCTGATGTTGATACGAGCGCTGACTTCGCGGGCGCAAGAATGTGGCTCGTCCTGAGATCACCCACTCGTGCTTTCTGACTGGGAAGAACGGTACCCGAATCTACAAGCGGAGCGCACAAGGGCAATCGAATATATAAAGGCATCTTCCCCGCGACTGATCTGGTATAGACTAAGTCTAGCACCCCCCGCGCAGCACGCAATGGCTCCCCCCAATGTTACGTTCGAGTTTGTCGATCATCCCACTGGTAAGTACGTCTAGAGGGTCGGTACGTCGTTAGCATCTAAATGAACCTCGCTTGGTAGAGAACCTGGCAGAAGAAGCCAAGGAAGTCTTTGCAGGGGTCATGAAGCACGGTTCGTTTCCTGCTTCTGCTTTCGACTGTTTACTCACGAACTCTCATCAGACCCTGTGGCGAAGTGTCTCACCGGAGGGGACCTCAATTTGATCCCTCTTTTGGGTCTCACATTCCTTCGAGCTCTCCTCCTATCTCCCGGTGTCTCTCACATGTTCACCGCGCGGGACGATACTGGAGCACTTGTCGGTTTTACCGTCTTCACGCTGCCTGGACAACTCATGCTCTCGACGTGAGCAGAATGTGTTTCATTGATCTAGTGCCTGTATAACCGTCGACGCAGCCAGGAACAGCGGGAGAACGCGAAGCTCTCTGAATTCGCGAGCCAGCTGTCCGAAGCAGGGAGAGAGTTCTATGCGGAGACGGTGAGTAGGACTCAGCTTGCTATTGAAGAGTAGCCCGATGTAACCGAATGTCGTAGATGGACAAGTTAATTCCGAAGGCCAACGACAAGGCGTTCGGTATCGAAGACTCTGAGCGCAACACCTACTGGTGCAACTTCGCTATGGTTCGCTCCGACTACCAAGGCAAGGGTGTGGCAAAGGCGTTGTTTAGGCTTGCCTTCAAAGAGGCGAGTATCGCGAGCGTGGTCCCCATCCCGAAGCTGACCACATAACAGGCCGACAAACTCGGCGCGACTGTCGCACTCACAACGACGAACGAGATCAATGTGAGTAACATGACTCAGTAAAAGATGGCTAGGGAATGAACGTGTCAACGCTGACGACCATATCCGAAACAGGTTCCAATTTACGAGAAGATCGGTTTCCAGCAGCCAGACGAGAAAGTGACATATATGTCACCGTGGACTGAGTGGTACCTGTGGTTCTTCAACAGGTCGCCCTCCGGGTCGAAGTCTGCCACAGAAGTGATCACGCAGGAGCGTGTGTAGAGCACAAGACGGCCGTCGGCCCCCCATGGGTATTGGGTCACTATTGGAACGTGAACGCAATGTCTCTTGACGTCCGGGCCTCTCGACGTCACTTCGTACCAATGCACAAGTTTGACCCCTCATAGCCTGATGAGTCGCGAACATAGATGGTACCATCGTCGAAGACAGAAATGAACGATGCCGCGTTGAACATAAGCACGGTGAAACGTACGCCACTACGCGCCGCCGTCCACGAACTTCAAGTGGCAGTACCACCACCACCACACCCACCAGTGCATGTCATCCGATCCCATGGTGCTCGAAGCGATCTTCAATGTCTCGGGCGTAGTCGGTCACCGAGAACACCGCCGGGCCGGGATTCGGGCCGAGCCGGGACCTGGAAGTCACTATCCGCAGCTCACCCGCCTATGTACGTGCACACTGCACAGTCGGAGAGTTCTTGGTTGGCCAACGCCTTGGAGGCTCTCGAGTCGCACAAACGCTTCATCCACATCAGTCCTCTGTCCCTCGCTCGAAACCCTCGACCTGTGCGAGAACACCCTCACACCCCGCGCCCGCGCGGATTGCATCCTACGCTTCCTGGATGCAAGAGCGGATAGGAACGCCCGGATCCCATCGCTTGCTCTGACGCAGGCGTTCTGCGAATCCGGCATGGAGGTGAGCATGGTGAAGGCCCGTCTGGAGGAACATGTTCGAATCATCATCAAGTTCGTCGCTCTTGCTTGACGTATTGATAAGAATCTGACTCGCTCGCCTCGCAGTACCAGCAAATGTGCGTCAGAAAGATTATCTTGGACAGCTTCAGGTGAGGTCGACCGAGCTGAGACTGGATTGCGTTCTTCCCCTCGCAGAAGATTTTGCCGGAACGTCGGTATCATCGAACAGGGCCACCATGTGTGACAAGGGTCCTGAACCTCACACGGGGAAGCCACTGACGCCGTGGCACCCGGGGTTGTAAATGCCTGCGCGGCTGCACCTCTATCTGAGGCACCGGTCTTCGACCAACGCCCATATGCCGCTGGGAATGACGGCATCTGCTATCGACTACGCCGCCGGCGGGCTTCGATCTGCTCCTTGACCATGCCAGGATGGTAGCGGGGTTCCAATTCAGGGCCAAAGGCGTTATGCTCAAAGTCCTCGACACATGAGCATCCGGTCTGTCGGGACCATATAGGCACACTGCACACCAGGTAAGCCTTGCCTGTGGTATAACGTATAATCTGTCAAGTTTGACGCTCCCGCGGTAGTTCAAAGAACGCACCAACACCGCTGCCGCTACCAACATGGCCAACCGCGATGTTGAGTACGAGGAGCTCCTGACGAAACGAGACTCGCTCGACTCCGAGGATATCGAGCCGTTCTCTCCAGAGGGTACGCGCTCGCCTTCAACGTCGTACTTTATTCTGACTCAGTCTTCGCCGGACAAGGTCCTTCTGACAGGATACAATGGTGGATCCGAGCCTTCCAGCGGGGTCAGAATACGAATCGGGCTACTTCGCCCTCCCGAGAGGGTGAACACATCCCGCGCCACCTTCTCTGGCTCGCAGCAGCCGTAGTGCTGGTCGCATGCACCGACCTCATCGCGCTCGCATACGTCGCGCGTATGTTCGACACCGTCTTCCAGGACAAGGACTTCGCCTTGAACCTGGAGTACGCCAATCCCTACATCGGCCTCAAGGAGCTCTATGAGTCCGGGAAGCTCAACTCTTCGGAGATCGCGCCCATCCTGATCCGCCCACGAGTCTCCGCGCAAGTCTTCGTCGACCAGCCTGACAAGCTCGCCCCTCGGGGGGAGCACGACTATTGGGACGAGACATGGGGAATGCTCTCCCCGAATGAGCGACGCCTGCATGTAACCCCGAAGGTGAGTACAGTCTACAAATCTGAGTTACGCTAGTGGCCAATGACGGGCATGGGGACATCGCAGGTTCATACTGTCGTCCAGTTTCGCGCAATCGACTTCGGCATGGAAGACTGCCGCCTCGTCTTCACCCTCCCGAAGCTAGGAGCCCAGCTCGAGGACCATGCGTCGTTTTCCATGCACCCCGCGTCCCGCTTCGACGTGTTCCGTCTCGCGGTCGAGCGGCCCATCGACGTCAAGAAGCTCTCGTACCGCACGAAGCCCAAGGTGGCGGAGAAGGTTGCGACTCTGCAGGCACGCATGGACGGAGACACGCTGATCCACCGCTTCACCTGCCCATGGAGCTCGCTGCACGTCTTTGAGGTGGCATGTGCGGAGGGATCTGAATGTATGGTCGATACGTGGTCTAGCCAGAACGCGACTTACGGTGAGAGCTCTCCTCCTTTGTGACGGCCAGAAATCTGAGGGATCTCTGGCTAGGCGTGAACTTGTATCAGCACCAGACGATTTGAGGATAGCTCCTGCCTCGATTCGTTCCTTCATGTTGATGCCCCGACATCTGCGAATACGATCAGAAACCCCGACTGGTCCATCTTAGACCACGTCGCCGCACAGAGAAGGGAGATGGACTGGTGTCGTGCATGATTCGTGCGATATTTCATCTACGATGAGGCAGCGGTCGTACCAAGACTTGTGTCGAATAACATCATACAGTACCTTTTCCGAGCAAGAGTAGAGGAATTCGGCGCAGACTCCAACTGGTCCAAAGTTTTGGGCTCGCGGTGATCGATCGGAAGTTACTGGCCAGCCTCCGACACCACCTAACGGCACATCAGCACGCCCGCACAACAATCCCCTTGGTCAGGACACACTAGAGACCCAGAAGATTCAGAGATGCGCTGCTCCTGATACGGTCACGGTTCCATGCTTCATGCGAATTGGACCCTGTTCGCCACCGATGATCGAACTGCCTGACACGCTACAGAGTTCTGGGTAACTTGAAGTCCGCCGCCTAGAAGCCGCCCGAGTGAAGATGCGCCTTGCCTCGAGGTACTTACCTCGCGACCTTGCGCAACACTATCGGACGAGCATTCCCCACGTCAACTGGGACATCGGCGACCGGGGCTGCTCCCTGTCAGCAGCGACCCGAATGAGACTCGGAAGGTGCGTCGTGTTCTCCCAGGAGAGCGCCGCCACGAGGGTGCTGCCAAGGGTTCTAACGTTCAACGTTCAGTGCTCAGCGCTCAACGTCGCCACAGCTCTTCATCTGGTTCTTTCCACCAGACCATCAAGGCAGCCTTGCCGACCTCATTTTATGGTACGTCTTGTCTTATCTCGGACTCATCGCTCGCTGCGCTGGTACGCGTCAAGCTGATCTGGACGGTATGCGTTACAACCGCGAGATTGCCTCCTCATCCGGGATCCCATCGAGAACCTGATGCCATCTGCAGTCACTCTGTGTATTCTCGCTTCCTTATAAGTACTAGGGTGCATCGGACATGGTACAGTTTCCCGCCCGGCCCACTTCATGACGTGGCTTCTCCGGAGGCATCGTCTCTCCGCTGAGCTCAGCAGTTGTGCCAGCAGATTGGCGCTTCAGTACATTCGCGATTCACCGAAGCCTAGCCCGAGTACCGGATACCTCGCACATCCGGAGTGCTTGCTGGGGGAAGATGATAGTACTCGTGCATGCGCGATACTATGCCCGCGCAGCAGTGAGTATACGTACGGCCCTCCGGGCAAACCTGCCCACGACCAGATGCTAATATATCCGGTCCCGAGTAAGCTCATGCGACCAAGCGAAACGAGCTCGCGACTCGAGGCGACAAGCCCGCTCGTCTGAGCTCGCTCGCCACCACGAGCAACCAGGACTGACATCCAGCCAGTCGGACTGGACCTCCAGTGGTCCAACCAGATCAGCATACAAGTAGACTATACATTACCCCACAAACCTGGTCACCAGTCGTGTTCAGGAACAGTACTTATCCTCTCCGACTAGTTCTATCGCTTTAGGGGGTTCTAGGTCTTAAAATCCTCGTAGAAGAACAATTCTCTTCTCCCATCATATCTGTCATAAGCAACTGTCATAAGCGGAGTCCTTCGTGTCCAATCTTTTGAGCGGCTCGTCGACTGGACGACTCGTCTGGTGCCCATGTTCGTTGCCTTATGAAGAGAAGGGCTGACCGATCGGTGGCTGCGGTCCTTCCTACCATGCAGTATATCGTGATATACCAAGTCCTAATCTATCTGAGTCTGCGCTCGTTCCGCTTCCATATAAATGACCAGCTCATCGTAAGGCAGAAGCAGACTCAGCGGTCCCATCAACGGCCTATACCCCAGCCTGACGACCAAAGCCATGCAGCCTAATATTCAGCTCGCTCACCTCTATCTCGCTGTGCTCGTCGCTCTACTCGCGGCCGGGACCGCGCACGCCCGACCCTTCCCGACAGATTGCGATGGCATAACCAATAGTAAGTCAAAAGACCGGACTACTCCACTAGTACTTATTGGCTTTTGGTGCTCACATCACTATCATCTCACAGGTCTTGAAGATACGGACACACTGACTCCGGACCATGTCGATTGTGGAGTAAGATTCCTTTAATCACTATCCGAGTGTCGTCAACCAGTATACTGAAGGTGAGCATATTCTCAGAGCAATTCATGCCCAAGCACTACTTACATTTAGTCTTTCTGCGCGTGATGATATGACATGTTGTTCTCTCAGACGGCGGGGTCGTGACAGATGGAAGATAGTCAGGACTCGCTCTGCCATCGTGACGATGTTCGTAGCACGGCGCCGTTCGCCCGAGAGCCGGTACCTCAATCCACAAATGTCGTGACTTGTTGTCTGGCCATAATCATATTCTTGAGAACAATGCGGGGTGCGCACGACGCGTAGCGACGTTGTTCAATTTTTCTTGGAAGCCTTCAATCCATGGGCCTCGGTACCATGCCGGCATATGACTGAGACAGACTCCAGGCTCCCGCTTCAGTTTCATTGCTACCTTACTATTGGACCGGATGCAGATCATATTTTTGGACGCACGCGGCACGCTGCTCGAGATTCCTCCAACATAGACCTGAGCCGCGTGTTCATATGCAATCGCACAACAGTCGTACAGGTCCAGCTTAAGGGCCCAACTTGGGCCCAACTGTACAGAACAAGAAGTACTTACATGACAGGCAACGACACGCGCAAAATGAAAGCTCGCCGTACACACCGGCGGATGCTTGCTATCCTGAAGATGGCATTATGGCAGAGGAAGATGCTAGTCACGGATAGGCCAAAGGAATTTCACCGGAGACAATTCGAAGCCTCGGCCAAGTAATGGGGCGGTACGTCCGAGTATAGGAGCCGGGCGCTTCGCGAACACCGCAAATAGTGACTCGTGTGGTTCGGTCTGCACTTCCTCCCGTGAACGTCGTCCGGTCTCTTTCCAATTCACCGGTCGCTGAGAACGAGAACGCCATGTCTCATTGTGCTCAGGTGCGGCGGTGCCTGGTATCATTCAAGTTGAGTTTGAGGGTCTGAACACTGATCCTGCGCCCGTAGCTGATGCACAATGACTTGCTTCCATTGCAGGTACTTGAGGAGTACATGCAGTTTCTGCTTTTCCCTACACACCCGATTCCATACCCAGGCGGCGCCCCGAGCGGTGTCGGATCGAACACACCTGCGCTGGCCTCGCGCTGCGCTGTCGGAACAAGTTGTCTGATTCCGTAGGCCACGCCTCATACTGGGACTAATCTGCCCATGTGCTCACTAGATTCTATCAAAAGCTGTAATGAGGAATGCAGCTTCCGACACAGCCTGAGGTCGGGAGTCAAACGCACATCTGCGTCCTTTCCCATGATTTTGAATGCATGCGGACCCAACTCCGCCACAGCCTCGCATTACACCTTGCGTTGTCACTGTCCGCAGGAGTGCGAGCCGTGACAGAAATCATGGCCGGCTCGGCATAAGAGCTCTCGCTCTCTCATCCTCCCATGAGGCTTGCCCTGGAACACACAAGTCGATCACAACTGAACCAGCATGGCCGACACGAATTCCATCTTCCAGAACTCGTGGTATATCGGAAACAACTTCAATGCAATACTGTACGGTGAGCTCCGTGCCCTTCAAGTTCGATGACTCAGACTTCGTAACAGCTGAAGCACTGTTCATGCACGCAGGTATCGAGCTCGCCCTGTACTTCACGAGCGTCTGGCTCATGTTGCACGGCCGCGAGCGTAGGGACCGCGGACGCAGCAACAGGATTTTCCTCGTCCTCAGCACCGGTCTATTGTGCATGATCACCATATTCCTCATCGTTCAGGCCATGTTCGGTCAGGAGATGTGGATTTTGAACGAGGGCTACCCAGGCGGCACCGCACAGTACTTCGCAGACCATGCGGCCGTATGGTATGAAACGTTGGGGAGTGCTTCGTCCGTCGTCCTGAGTCTCATGAGCGACGCGTTCCTGGTGAGCATACTCACTTCCTGCCAGTGCTATGGACCCATACTCATGTCCTTGTTCAGATATATCGCACATACATCGTCTGGAACGACTGGCGTGTCGCGATTTTCCCATCCGTCCTCTATTGTTGCAGCGCAGGTAAGCACCCTCTTCTCGCTCTTCAGACCTTCCAGAATACAACCTCTCCGCGGCAGTCCTCGGTATTATGACCTGCTACTACTCCGGGAAGCCCAACGCGGACTTCTTCCTCGGCCTAGCGGCAAACATCGCGCTCTCCTACTCGTCCATCGTGATCGGCCTCAATTTCACATGCACAGTCCTCATCTGTGTACGCATCCTTTGGGTCTCCGGCCGCCTGAAGCAGACGCTAGGTCGTGAGGCCTCTCGGACGTACACGGGTGCAGCCGCCCTCATTATCGAGTCCATGCTGCCCTACACGCTCTTCGGTATCGCCTACGTTGCCACCCTCGGAGTTAACCACCCGACGTCCATCCTCTTCCTGTCGCTCTACGTGATGTTCACAGTACGTCGTTACGTCTTGACGTTGACCACTTCCCCGTCTCATACTCTGCTTCTCTCTTCAGTGCATCTCGCCACAGATGATCATCCTCCGCGTTCTCCTGGGCCGCGGCTGGACGAAGAATGGGGCGATGGGCACCTCATTGGCCTTCCGCTCGACGCTGGCTCACCACGGGGGCGTTTCTGAGCCCACTCACGGCGGTTCTGCGACAGCTATTCACCTGCAGACCATTTCCAAGGCGGCATCATCTGTAGCTGACGTTAGTACTCCTGCAAAGGCTTGAAGCTTTGAAGTCGCTTGCATGTATCTTGTTGACGTTTAGCCTTGCATTTGTATTGAACCTTGTGGCCCCGCAACCTCCCAATGAATGACTTGTGTCGAATCGATTTAAGTACTAATCACGCCCGTCACACAAATCCTGCCCATGCGGGGTGGTGCAGTTTCCAACGCAGAAGAGTACAGTGTCGCTGACATACGAAAGTCTGGTAGTTACACTCTATTAAAAGGGAAGACTCTTGTCGCCGTGTACCTCCTACAAACTTGTGTTCGTGCTCCTATGCTTGAACGCCACCCACTCCATCCACATGTCCCTCGTCGTCTCATAGTACGACTCGGTGCGCACGCACTTGCGGTCAGCGATCACCCTCTGCGACGTGAAGTTGCGGGAGAAGGTGTCATCCGGCTCGAGTGTCGTATCCGCAGCGCAGAGCGTGTGCTGTCGCAGGAAGCTCAAGCAGTGCTCTGAATGGTGCAGCGCGCGGCCATCGGGGATGCCCTCGTCATTGAGCAGCGTGCGGAAGGTGAGCAGGCAGTGGAGTTGGTGTGCGAAGGACGTGACGAAGAGACGATGGTTGGGTCCGAGGCGCACGTTTCCGCCTTCGCCGACTGGCGCATTATACGCCCATTCGTAATATGCTTCGGGCTCCTGTATGCCGTAGCGAACACTCTCCTCAATCGACGTGAGGACCAAGGTGGGACCGCCCGAGACAGGGAAGTACTCCGGGACGTCGTCTTCTATCCACGCTGCAGACAGGTTAGTACGCTTTTCAGTGCATAAAATGGCTTGAGGGACGTACTGTATGTAGCAAACGGAGGAGCACGTTTCTGAAGCTGTTCACGAATGCCCTGGACAATACTGATCGTGACTAGTACCTGTGAACCAACGAAGACGACGAGGAGGGGCGCAACGACGAGACCCGAAGTGCAAACCATCTACCACGAGCGTCAGATCGCGAGGAGCAGGATGGTATTTTCAGGTGTCGAGATAGCAGGTCGATGAGCACAGACTCACCGAGCCGCAGGGCGTGGGCGAGAACCAAAGCAGTTTGGTCGGCCTTTCGTTCAGCTATTTTTGTAAGTGGTATGCCACCACCGTGGACTCGCTATAGGTCGGTATCCAAGTAATTCGCCGCACTGGGCGCGCGGTCCTCACAGCTGGGGTCCTAACGTCAACGGTCCCTGGGCTTCACCTCTGACCTTCTGTACTGATCCGACGCGGCGTCGGAGAAATGTGGTACCCACGTCCTTCCATCTTCTTGCTGTGCCTAGATTACTTCGGAGTCCAGCCAGAGGTCTGCAGATAGTGCCGGTGGAAGACAGCCTGAGAGAGACAAACAGAAAAGGACCCGCCGTGCCGCGACGACGTGACGCGCCGCATCACGGGCGCCTCACTCTCACTCTCGCTGTCCTGGACCGTCATGATCGTGCGGGTCTTGGGTCATTCCAACTCACTCAGACATCACAATCTGGACACCGTCTGAAGATTTTGCTCTCCATATCTTCCTCAGCATCCGTCTCAGGTTTTCTCATGCAACCGTCCCCTAGCCCGGGCCAGCAAGTAAGTAAGTATTACTTACTTCGGACTCCCCATGCACTTACTCGTGTGGTACTAGTACTCATTGGGTGCGTCTTTACATGAACAGGTTAAGTTACTACTCCCTGAAGCATGGCCGTAGACCTTCTGAGTCCTGATCTCGCGCGCACGACGACGGTTTGATGATCGGAGCTGGTGGTGAGTACCATGCCATTGGTTATGTTGCAATATGTTCCTCGTGGACTAGCATCTGATGTTCTTTTTGCTGCAGCATGCACCGAACAGACCGCAGGCGGTGGGCGGCGCCGCAGCGGTTGCCTCCTCGTAGAAGATTATGCAGGTAGCAGCGAGCCTATCGGCGAAGTTACACCATCGTTCGCCGCCAGATCATTGACCCCACCCGGAACTGCCGTTCGCACTTGGCCCTTGGAGTCCTCTTTCAACCCAATATAAATTCAGCTCGTACGGAACCATCTGAACCAACATATTCTGCGAACATCTTTGAAGACGACCGGAGCCATGCACTTCAAACCCCAGCTCGTCCAACTCACTCTTTCCCTCCTCCTTGCCGTACTTGCTGCCGGGACTACCTACGCCGTCCCGCATTCGGGTACTCTGGTGCGCCGCGGTAAAGAAGATGGTGAGTGTATAGAATCGGATGATCGAACAAAAATTCGTGCAATGGCTCAAGTCGCTCTCGCATGTAGGGAACGTCGCGCAGCTCGGGGGCAGCGACATGTTCCTTTGAGCGTTCGAGCGCGGCCCTGAACTCACCTGAAGGTTGAGGCATACTTGTTGCACGCCGCGATCGCTATGCTTACCGCATCACTTCTCAGTTTTCGTTGGATGACGAGCTGCTGCAGGTCGAAGGGGCTGGATGTGTGTACGCCGTCGCCCAAGCAGATTCCATAGTATCCGCTGTGTGTCACCTTTGACTTGTATGTGAGCAGTCACGGAATGCTTGAATATCTGAAAGTTATGCTTCCCTCTCCCCACTCGTATACCACTGAACGGCTACAAATGCGGCGAAGGTACGCGTCCACAGTGGTGATTCGAAGTCTTCCAGCGCCGAGAATTCGAGCGGTCTTACGGCTTCCAACCTTGAGCTAGCGGATTAAACTGCTCCGGTAAACGTGTTGAGCCGCACCCTCGGTGGCTGTTTAAGACGATTAATTTGTATTTCTATGCGGACTATCATGCCCACGTTCGTCTCTTCGGGAAGCAGGAACGACGGCCCCACCGGTACACTGGAGGGTCCGCGCTGGCATACTAATATGTCATAGCAACATACGGACTCGGACACAACACTCGCCACTCGCGGTATACAGAGACGGCCCTACTTCGACTCGGTAAGTAGTCTAGTGAGGGAACAGCAACTGCGAACATGCGTGTATTCATACTGGATCCAACCGGTGATTCTCGGCAACCTTCTGATACACCACTCTCCAATCCTTGCATCTCCGGACGGCATGGGGATGCAGTGCGCCGACCTTGTGCGCGTATTGGTAGGCATCCAACTGCAGGTCTCCGCGACACTGAAGCATCTGCCGAAGGTAGTTCAGGCAGTGACGCGTCGGCTCCTCGTCGCGTTCGGCCTTGACTCTGGAGAGCTGGTCACGAACGACGTCCAGGCACCGCAGCTGGTGCAGCATAGAGACCGTATAGGGTTCGCGCTTGGGCCCGAGGTGCACGACGCCACCTGCGGGGAAAAGCGGCTGCCACTCTAGCGGCGAGAAGAGGGTGTAGCGAGTCCAGCTGTCGATTTCGAGCAGGACCTCCCCCGGTTCATCTGCCGTAAACCAGCTGGAGGAGTCTAAGTAGAGAATGTCAGTTCCTGGACTCAAACACAAATATAAATGGTGTTCTCGCCTCTGTCATGATCCAGGGTCCGCTGCACGGCGGCGTGTAGTGATATTTTCAGGACAACATTGAGAATAAGGAAGGCGAAAGCGAGGACTCCAAGGAGTCGCTGGAAGGCGACTTTCATGAGCATGATGGATGACTAGTACTGCAAGTGGCGCAGCCGCCTTTTGTGCTGAGGATAGACCTAGTTCCCTTTATAGAGAAGCTCGCAGGGGCGTGTGCAGCTATGTGGGCGGCGTGCCAGTACTGCCATGTCCCATGATGGTTCGATGATGATCTCTAAGCAGCCTGGTGTCCTTTCCAACAGGGAGAATGACAGCCCGAGCAAAGCGAACATTGTAAGTAAGTTTGGCCGCGTCCAGATAGACTTGTGAGAGGAGGAGGAGGAGAGAAGAAGGCTGCGATTTGGCCGCCCGCGCAATCGGAGACGGTCGGAGCTAGATCGGAGCGCGCGCGTCGAGCCGTCAAATTCCTCGTTCGCCATATCCTCTTTCTCCTCCTCACTGATTCCTCCTGTTTGCATCACTTGTAGGGTTCTTCTGCAGGCCACGGCACGAGCGTCGAGGAGTCGGAGATGCTTGTCAATGTTCATCGATATCAATCAGGTACATTCCCCTCTAGGCACAGGAAGCTCAGCGCAGCCCTCCGGCGAACATTCATTTGCGAAGCCGAGGAGTTCGAATATCAGCACATCGTGAACACTTCGAGATTCTGACCGCAGTACCAGTACAACGGACCATTTGAGCAGGACCCTGACGCTTCCAACCGAGGAACATGGCGGTGGTTTCGAACGCTGATGCCGATATGCTAAGCTTCGAGCTAACTATCAGGATCCTGGGGGACAATCCGCCGGAATCAGACGCCCATCCGCCGGACAGAGACGCCCATCAGTAACGCGCGCGCAGGACGGTCTC
>ML211507.1:0-23163 GCA_004369055.1 Polyporus arcularius HHB13444
GGGGAAGGTCGTAATCCCTTGGATGGCTTTGCGGGTCGGCTGCTCGCCATCCTATTAGTAAAGTACATCATCAGCTAATGTCTGAATGAAGATATAAGTCACGTACCTTATTCCAATACCACACAGTAACCGACTGCGCAATCTTGCGCCTGTTCTCTCGCTGCGCCGCCTCACCCCTCAGCTTCTCCTCTTGTCGTGCTGCTGACGCCTTCCACTGAGCCAACCACTCAGGATCCATGGAAGTCGCAAAGTAGCGTGCTGTAGACGGCGGTGAGATGGCAGGGGAGGAGTCCGTGGCCTGCGAGGAGAGAGAAGTGGCTATAGGATCCGTGGACGGCAGAGGCTCCAGAGGCGAGCCAACAGCCGTCGAAGGAGGTTGGGACGGCAGTGGTGGACATGGGGCGAACGGTTCAACGGCAGCAGGCCGCTTCAGCGTCCATGGACCATTGCTAGGCCCTGCAGGCTGGGTCGACGCTGCGGCTTGGTCGAGAGCAAGTCGTTTCTTGCGGTGGTTGGCAAACGTGCATGCAGCCAGGGCAGCACGGCAGCATGCCGCGCACATCCCATTGCTACAGCCTGCAGCGACGGTAGCCTTTCGACAGCGAGGGTTGACACATTGCGGCTTGCTGGAGACGACGACCACCTGAGTGTTGAGTGGGGTAGGCATGAGAAGATGAGAAGTGGGTAGCCAGGGAGAGAGAGACAGGTAGAGAGGAAGATGAGGAGGGTCGGTCAAGCACCGACCTTGCCCGCCCCCCGACATAGGGCAGAGGGCGTCGGGGGAACGGTGCACGTCGATTGTCGTAGGAGTCGGAGGAGCGTGAAGACGATGTGGCGCCCGATGCGTCCGATCAGGCCAGTGTGGCGGGATGGGCGCTATCTACCGGAAACCGCCGGTAGAGCGCTGGAGCGCTGGAGTCCCCACAGGACGTGCTTTCTGGTCCCGAGGGCCGCGGCCCCGCGTCATGAGCACGATATTTTTGGCGGCCGCCATCTGGGATTGCCCCGCACACGACCGCGCCCGTCCGAGTCACCCTCGAGCTCCTTGTCTTCTACCACCATGTCCGACGCGCCCCAGAGAAAGCGTGAGTGCCGCAGACCTCGCTGTATGCGCTTGGTGCTTACCTCGGACTCGGATGACCGGACGCCCGAACCCTGGGATACTCGATGCTGTTTAACTCTCTAGCCCTGCCATTCGTCGCGAACTTCGCGGCCGGAGCCATCGCTGGCATCTCTGAGATCCTCACATTCTACCCTCTCGGTGAGTCGCACCGTTCCGAGGCGCATACAAGCACACCTGACGGGAGAACGCAGATGTCGTGAGTTCCTCGCTTCGCACGTCGGCCGAACGCCTCTTCATGCGCATAGGGTTCTGAGCGTACCAGGTCAAGACGCGTATGCAGCTCGAGAGAGGGAGGTCTCAGCAGGGTGTGCTAGGGAGCTTCCGGACCATCATCAAGGAGGAGGGGTGCGTCCGCCGCTAACGCCGCAATCGCTACACTTCGTCCTCACATACCCGCATCATGCAGGTTCGGCCGACTCTACCGCGGTCTCGTACCGCCGCTGCTGATGGAGGCACCGAAGCGTGCGACCAAGTTGTACGTCCCCATTCCGTTCGCGGCTGTATAAGCTGTATGTGAATACCCTGCGCCCGTAGCGCCGCCAACGACTTCTGGGGCAAGCAGTTCCTCACGCTGACTGGCGAGAAGAAAATGACGCAAAATATCGCAATCGCGACTGGCTGCGCCGCCGGTGCCACTGAGAGCTTCGTCGTGGTGCCGTTTGAGCTCGTCAAAATCAAGTGCGTACTCGCGGACTGTAGCATGAACAGTACCGCTCACCTCACTGCAGGCTGCAAGATAAGTCTAGTACGTTTGCTGGACCTATGGATGTCGTCAGGAAGGTGATCAGGAATGATGGTCTGCTTGGTACGTCTCGTTTCAAGCTTACCTCGCTATATGCGTCTGAATCACGCACCCAGGTCTGTATGCGGGTATGGAGGCGACCATGTGGAGGTAAGTGTTGAGTGAGTGAACCCGGCGCACGCTCATGCTTGTAACACAGGCATTTATGGTGGAACGGAGGTTACTTTGGTTGCATCTTCCAGGTTCGGGCATTACTGCCTAAGCCCGAGGTGAGTTCTCTGCCTCTGTTTGATTCGTGCATGGGCCAATGACCGAGCGGCGGTTTATATCAGACTAACAAAGCCCGGTTATTGAACGATCTCGCCGCTGGTACAGTTGGCGGCCTCGTAGGCACTGCCATCAACACGCCGTGCGTCCAGAATCACCGTATGGTCCACTGATGACCCGTCCTCATGACAAGTTTCCAGGTTTGACGTTGTTAAGTCGCGCATACAGGGCGCGAGCAAGGTCCCCGGCGTCGTTCCGAAGTACAACTGGACGTACCCTGCGTAAGACCTTCTGTCCTGATCCTCTGACTCGAACTGACATTTTCCTCCTTTGCAAACAGTCTGGTCACTATCTTCCGGGAAGAGGGCCCTGCGGCGTTGTACAAGGGCTTCGTGCCGAAGGTGCTCCGACTCGCTCCCGGAGGCGGTGTCCTCCTGCTTGTCGTCGAGTTCACCCTCAACGTCTTCCGCCAAGGTACGCCCGTCTCCTCGTAATCCGCGCTCGTAATATCTCAACGTGCACGACTGACCAACCTCCTTGTAGCGCTCGGCCCGCCGTACGTCTGAGCATCTAACCCAGAGTCATCCTCCAGGCGCGGAGACATGTACCTCGGATCGGACAGCACATCTTATAGGACGCTTCGCCGTATCGAGCGCCGTTGACCGGACTGTCAGGTTAGAATCCGTGCTAAGTATTCTGTTGTAGAGTAATCTAGATGCGCGCGGTCCCCATCGCTATCTATGCTGTGCCTCGTCGTCCAGCTCGTCCGGACCTGCTCATGGACTTTTTTCCCTCGCTACCGCGGCGAGTCCGAGGATCAAGCGTATGTCTAGGCTACACAGACCAGAAGAACTAGAATCCAGGCTGGACCTCCCTGGGCATCAGGGGGCAGGCCGGCTAGTGTTGAAGTTCGTCCCGGCTGCGGTGTCCACCAATTGGATTGCGTCGCGGGATTTGCTTCTTGTATTTCAATGGGAACTGACGTTGTGGAGCCGTTGCATTCCAGGCCTGCAGCAGGGCCGCAATGTCGGGTCGACGAGTTGCATAGAGGTGCGACTTCTACCAGATTGCTCGCCACCGCATCATGTCTGACTTCTGCTCTGATCCCTCAGGCTCTCCTCCTGCATCTCCCCCACAATGTCGCAGTCGTCATCGCCGTTCGTCCAGTCGAGCAACCATTACGAGGCAATCGCCAGGAAGGTCGACGCAATGCTCGAGTGCGCGGCTGACATAGGTGACGAGACGCTCCTCCTCCGTGCCCAGGAATACCTACGCGTGCTCGACCGTGAAGAATACGCGGCGCTCAACCGGCCAGCATGTTTGGACGGGCTGATAGCACGGGGGAAGGGTATGTCTCGTGGGAGGCCCTCGCCCGATTTCAACATCAAAGTCTTGTTTGAAACCATGCTGCGAGTGACGGACGAGCTGGGCATGGTGTCCGCGAACCGGTACATCAGCGCCGCAGTATGCGTGTGTGTCGCGCGCGAGGACGCGTCCGACGTCCTCGTGGGCGCTGAGCGCTGAGGCCGCGCACGGTGTGCAGGCGGCGCGACTGTCCTACCCTCGGCGTGGTGTAGATCGCGTATGCGCTGTGGCCCTGTGAGTCGTCGCGCTTTCTTCTGACCTTGACCTTGGTCGATCCATGCTGATCGCTGACCATGAATCGCCCAGTTGTCGCTAACACTGGGTCGCGGATGCCAGATTTAGGGAGGATGAACATGAGTTTCCGGTCGATCCGACGACGACAAACGTGAGTAACCGTGACCTGCGCCTCCTGTACTTGCTCCCCAGGCTTAATACTCCCTCTCTCTCTCTAGGGCCTATCGCGGGACGACTTCCGGTGCTGCATGACCGGCCACCCAGACTGGTGCGTCATCAGACAGGCGGACGAAAGGGGGTACGACACGAACTTCGCCGCGAGACTTGCCCCCGTGCGCATATTCGGGGCGGTCGACGAGGCGCACCACACCCAGGTGCGCTCCGGATACATTTGTCGCTCATGCGTACTAGTACATGGCATTTTACTGATCCAGCTGTGGTTCGTATAGACACAGTCGCTGGCGGTCACTGCTGAGCTGTTTCAGCGCATCTACGAGTATCCGCCCGTCTTCGTTGACGAGGACCAAGCGAACATACCGCAGAACACCTTCCTTCTATCAGGCGGGGCACAGTATGCGCTCAACGCCCTTCACGCCTGTTTCAAGCCTACCGCAGTCCGTCCCAGGGCAGTCTGCTGGTAACCGGCATACTTACATTCGCACTGACGCAACGTACACCTCCCAGGTCCCGCATCGCTATCGTGTCGTCGTATACCGAGGGGCAAATCTGCCATCGGAAGCTGAACAATACCGTGAGTTCAAGGACCACACGCTGGACGCGTTCGAGAAGCGCCTGTGTCCGGACGAGTACTGGCAGAAGGCGTTCCATGCGGCGCCCGATCCGGCGCTGAGGGGGGTCCCGCTGCCCGATGTTGCGCTCTTGCGCGCGCGTGCGGCGATGGTGGCGATCCTGCACGAGAGCGCGGTCGTTCAGGCGTTGGATGGGCTGAGGTACCGTAAGGGAGAGGAGATTCCGGCGGCGGACGGGGAGAGCTTCATGCGGCATTTGCGGGGGTTGGGGTACGAGGGGTCGTGGGTCTGTTCGAGCTGATCGCAGTAGGACAGGATGAGGCCGGCGGGGAGGAATGCTGGCAATGCCATGGAGAATGTGCGCGGCAGCCTTCGGCGGCTTATCTAGCTAGGTGTACATTGCAGATGTTCGTGTTCATGGCACCGGCCTTCCTGCGCGTCCCCGAGACTGCCGACGTCCGCGTCGAACGAGCTTAAGGTAGACATTGACGGTTCGCCGTTGGCACTAATGTGATGCTACGAGTTCAGAGAGAACCCTCATTCGTGAACCGTCAACGACTGACGCGCCGGACGAGGAGCATGGTTGGACTACTCGCAGATGACCTTGAGTTGTAACAACAGATAGTGGTCACTGGGAACGATAGACGACCGACACGATCTTCACAAGTGTTCGCTGTAAACGTCTATATTGAGAATGCGGAACAGAACGCTTCCACAAGAACCAACACATGAAGAACGAAGAACCTAGAATGAACCCTGACTGCGCTGGGCAGTGCTTCGCGACAGTTTACGCACTCGAAGACAGCGATACAGTGACCTCAGGTACCTCTGTATGGGCACGAACCTCCTCCTCCTCTGGAGCCTCTGAGGGCGGGAAATCTTGCAAGTCGTCACCATCATTATCAGAGTCGGACCGCCTTGCAAGCTCCGGATTGATGAACCCTCCGAGGGACGAGATGAAGCTCGGCGTGCTGTCCCATGGATTCCTCGAGGAGTGCAGTAGATCGTCGGGTTCAAGCCTGACGACCATGTGGTTCGTTTCTTGCAGTTTGAGTAGAAAGCGCGAGATGAGGATTGCTGTGATTCTGCGATGGATTTCGGCGTGAGCAGATGCTTTCAGAATGCTGCGATCAACGGTGTGATGTGTGCACGTACGGGGCAGTGAACGAAGTGATCACACTGAAACCGCCGGCACTGTTCTCGCCCGCCACCTACGTATGGAAGCATCTATGAATACGGACACGCAGATAGCAGGTCGATGCTTACCGCTGTTATCGAAAGGACGAGATGAAGGATGGGCATGATAAATAGAATGCTAACGCCGGCGTTCAACGTGCTCGGTGAGTTGCTCGATTATTTTGGGGGCCTTTGCTGCAGGACCTACACGAAGTATACGGTTCCTGTGCTCGAAGTCAGGCACTTGTAAGCCTAAGGACGTTGCTCCAATAGACATACCACCGCGGAAGAGGACATCCGAAAGTGTAAGCCTCTTGGACCGTTTGATGTCTGTCAGACCATCCCAGCCTCTCAGCTTTGTCCATGTGATGTAGATGAGTATCGTGTCCGCAGCGATGAGCGATGCTCGAGAAACGATTGTGACTGTGTCGTCCTGAGGATGAGCATGACCCGTTGCATGTAAGTAACTGCTAGCCAACGTACGCCTTGTACACAGTCAGTCCTAATGCATGTGACGAGATGGAACGAGCCGAACCTAAGGTTGAGTGCAACAGTCGAATGGTTTGCCGCTACGCATCCAAACGGCGGGAAGTTCTCTCCAGAGAACTGATAGCCATATTCAACCTGCGTCATGATCCATCAATAATCTGCGGCGGCCCATATGATTCAAGGAACATCAATTCACTGACCAGATTTGCACCCACCGGTGCTAGAGACAATGCGGCGACCAGTAGTCCGAGGAGTTTGCTCCTGCTCAACACATATGCACGGAGGGTTGAAAAGGCTGATGGAGTGTGTCAGGGACCATGACCCGATAGCTGGAAGAATGGCGTACCAGCTGCGGGAACGAATTGCAGTATCTCCATCGCCCGCTCGGCTATGACGAACGAGGAACAGCTGCAGACGTCCAGAATCATCTTGCAGTCATCTGGACTTTGTGAGACTTCGCACAAACCTCTGATTCTGGTCAGATTCGCCTTAGATCGGACTAAGCCTGCTTACTTTGTCCGAATGAAAAGATACAAATGAGACCAGCAGTATGACATAGACCGTCATAGAAATCCATTTGTTCGCGAAGAACAGGAGCGACGCTCCGCCGATGCCCTTTGCGGTCCAAAAGAACGTCACTTCTCCAGTCAACGTGATAAAGGTGTCGTAAATAAAGAGCACTGCGCCAGAGACAGCTTCAGGTCGACATGGATGAGGCTAGAATTGAGTGAACGCACCCGAGCTTGCCACAGTGCAGTAATTTCCTGCGAAGCTGTTTGGCGGTGTGAGCAAGCGACATAAGTACATTTCGTGAGGCCCAACGCGTACAAGGTGCTGAATAGGGCCACAGTCGCAGCAGCAGCATCTGCGTTGGACGACATGGCAAAGTTGGGGCCGAGAGCCGAGAAAAATCGCAATGACAGGGAGTACATGGCACAACCAGGCCTTATATCGCCCACGGCTGACCGGTCAGTGCATAGGACGCCCACTGTTGGATGGTTGTTGGGGTACGCACGCTTCTCGCATCCACCATATCAGACGGCGGCACATGCACGAAAAGAGAGAAGCATCTCGTCGTGCACGCCGTAGTCCAAGCCAACAAGGCTTCTCGGCCCCGGCTCAGGCTCCCGAATCGAATCGACGATCAGTTCACAAAGCTCGAGCGGGATACGCAGGTCTTGCATGTGGATGGAGTTGATAGTATTGGAAGAAGGAACGCCTGGGTGAAATAGGATTGGGGTAAGGTACTGCGAGAGTTTTTGAACCTTGCTACACAGCACTGGCCATGGCACGAGGCACAGGCATCGATACACATGGATAGCATGCGGCGAGGAGAGGATCAAGCGGTGTTGTACGAGAAGAATCTCCGACACTGCCATGGGAGCTTCCTAGACCTGCATTGGCTGGGGGTGCTGTGTGACGGCTAAACATAGCGATACCTCACTTATCCCATCATGCTCGACTCCTTGAATATATGTCCGCGCGGCTGACCGGCCATGAGGACCTCGCCGACGGCGCAAATCCCCGCAGACCAGACGAGCAGCAGCGAACTGATGCAGAAGAAACTGATAGTCTGCCCGATCTCGAGCCACGAGCCTGTGTCGGTCACATTCAGGAAGAACGTGATCGTCATCACTGGTGAAATTGACAACAGCAACAGTCAGCGTCAAGAGAGGCGAGCATTCGATGCGGCTCCGGACATACCGTCGGTAAGGGTGAGCGCGACGAGGAAGAGGCTGAAGGGTGGGAGGTCGAGGCGCGCGTTGAGGATGGAGAAAGTGATGGCGAGGATTATGTATGGCGAGACGATCTTGAATATCTGGATGCCGATTGTCAGATACGCAATGCACGCCGCAATCGGCTGCAAGGGGGACTCTTACCAGTAGCGCAGCCATGAGGAAGGGATTGAATACTGGGACGAGTCGGTATACAGGTTCCAGGTAAAATGAGCTGTTCTAGGTTAGCGAGAAGCCTGAGGAAGTAGATGAAGAACGTACGATATCGATGCGACGCTGTAGGACTTCAATCAGAAGATTCCCAGGGAATAGTGATACAAATGCTCACTTTCCAGTCCCGAAGAACGCGACTTGCACGAAGAACAAAAAGAACACCGCAATCCGCAGGTCATCCGCTCTCGGGCGGTACGTGCTCGCGTCCTGTTTGCCTTCTTGCTTTCTGTGCGCCTCCCCCTTCTCCGAGCTCTGCAGGGCATGTGCACGCAGAACAGACTCGGCCTCGACCCACAGGCAGAGCGTCAGCGAGTACGCGACATAGAACAGGCCCTCGACCGCTATGGCGAGCCAGACAAAGCACGCGCCGAAGCCGAGGAAGAAGCTCAGCAGGCGTGCATGAGGGTTGCCCCGCCCGACGCGAAGGACGAACGGGAGGACCACCGTGCTCACTACGAGATGTGTGAGGACGGAGTCAGCTGGGGCTCAGAGTGGCGCCGAGAGGCCCGGGGACGTACGAAAAAGAGCCCAGCCGATGATGCGGAAAACTGGGGAGACACCTTTCTTGTCGCGGAGGTCGCGGACGAAGGAGTTCACCAGGATGACGCTCCAGCCGAGGCTGTTGAGCTGGAAGCGAACTGTCAGGCTACTTGGCGGAGATGAGCAACGAGGGTAGCTTACCAGGAAGAAGACGACAGTCCTGAACAGGCCTTCTTGCTGCGCATCTGCGAACTTCAAGTATCGAATGCCGAGGATTCCTATCGCATACATGACGATGGTCCCCGAAGTGCTATCATCATCGTCAACCTGCGTAACAGTAACACACAGAGCGAGGCCATGTACTCACATCCCAATCAGATTCTCTTCCTGGTGGACGCTCAGCAGCGGGAACACCGCAGTCCCGAGACAGCACGCAGTCCAAGCGAGCAGTAACCGCCAGTTCTCTTTCCGAGCCCGACTTGGCCAACCCACTACGGGCCACAGCACACCTATGATCACAAACCACGCGCTCCAGATGGACCGATGCGTGTATCCCGCCTACAGACGTACTTCAGCTGGGTAGGTCGCGGCGCGATCGTGCGAGGAATACTCACAACCATGCTCTGCAGCGCTCCCACCACGAGCAGCCCGCGTAGTACGAGCCCCGCGACAGTACGAGGCCGCGCCCGCCGCACGTATTGCAGTAACGGCTTGCCGGCGCGGACGAGGACCTGGTCCCAGAAGTAACACGGGAAGACAATGTAGACGTAGAACGTCAGCGGTGAGCGCTGCTTCGCGAATAGCGCCCAGAACGCCGCCAACGCAGACGTGGCTGCGTTGTGGACTGGGGTCTGGTTTTGGCTGAGGTGGTCGGCGGAGGGGAGGAGAACGGACACGGCGCCGAACGCGATCCAGCCGAGGTAGGCGGTGATGACGATGCCTCGGATCAGCGTGCGGTCGTAACTGGAGGTTCTGTCAGTTCTCGTCTGCGAAGCTGAGGAGTGCGAAAGGCTCACGTTTGGAGGTACCGGAGGCCTTCGAGAGCGTGCGCGATTAGCTCCTTAGCCTGCAGACGGGCCTGGTAGTAATTTTCGTTCTGAATCGACTCGTTGATAGCAGCGATCTGGGTCTGCCCGGGAAGTTCTCCTGTACCTTCAACATGGGCGAAGTATGCATATGGGCGATAGAAGAGCGAATGTGTCTTCTTCTCAACTAGGCATCGTGGATCAGCAAGGTCGCAAGATACACTTCAACAGAACGCACTGTGCTTGACCCGGTAGTGCTCGAGGATAACCTGGCCAACTGCATAAGCCAATGTTGTCCTCATGCAGTACTGACGAGCGTACCTTGGCGTTCACCAGCGCAGCTTCTGCTTGCGTCCCTTCGCCATCCTTCGCCAGCAGGTATCCAGGCTTCGTGGGGTCGACATCAGGGAGTACCCCGACGGAGTTAATAGGCCAGTTGACGCCGATGAGCGCAGACATGAGCGCAGCCACGTCCGCCTGCTCCATGTCGCGACGGAGTAAATGCGACAAGCCAAACGGCGCCGAGTACGCGTCGTGCGAGGACGGCGTGCTGTCAGGAAGGGGTCCACGGACGCCCCGTCCCCATGCGATCAGCGGTGTGCGCGTGTTGTCCGGGTCTGCAGGTGTGTGAGCTCAGGAAGGGGCTTGCGACGGGAGCAGCGCGGACCTCACCGCCGTCTCCGTGGTTCCCGATCTTCGACATGCCGTGGTCGGCGGTGAAGACGAAGGCAGTCTCGTCGTCCCTGTAGAACTCGCTGAACAGGGCCTCGGTCTGCTTGACGATCTCGTCCACGACTTGGATATTCGCCATGTATTCCTAGACACATATCAGCGCATATGCTCGGTCATGCGGGAAAGGAAACATACCTTCGAATGGGGCCGGTAGGAATGGCCTGTTGTATCAAGACCCAGTAGATGGAGGAAGAAGACGGTCTTCTCGCCGCGCAGACGTGCGTTCAGCGCAGCGTCTGATGTAGCATTGTGGAGGAGCGTCCGGAGGTGCTCAAGCACCCAGACATCTAGAGCGGTAGCATCTGCGCGCACAGTTAAACCGGTTGAATCTTCGTGTGTTCTTTGGCGGCGACGTACCTTTGGTGAAGTCTTCCTCGTCCTCGTCGTAGCACCACATCTCGACCTTCCCTGGTGTCGCGCCTCTGGCAAACATCGGGAGGATGTCGGGAGAGCCGAAGGAGAACGTCGCGCTCGATTGGTTGAACACAGAGTCGAAGTCTACCTGAGCGACGTTCCAGCGCAGTTAAGCGCAGCGTCATAAGAGCAGCTCACTGGGTTCGTCTTCCAGCCCTGCCGCGAGCTGTCAATACATGCGAAGCGGCCAACCGCGCTACGCCAGACGTACCTTGGTAACAGCAGACACGTCCTCGTACATCCCGCCTAACCGATGCGTCAACGGACCTGCGAGATGCTGGACTGGACCACGTACCGATGAGCGCAACGTGTCCTGGCCTGCTCTCCGTGGGCACATGCGTATGCGAGATCCCAAACGCGCCCCTTTCCTCGATGATGGAGCGCAGATGAGGTGCGACGACTTCTGGTGCGTCGGGGATCATAGGAAACCCATTCTTCGCGAGTAGAAGGTCCGCGCGGAGCCCATCGCCTAGCACATCGTCAGCGCGGTCCTTGCCAGCGAGGCCGACGACATACCGACTATTAACACCAATCTCTTCGCCTCTCCCTTCCCCAGCGAGTGCTGTTGCATGCCATGAACGACGGGACTCGTGAAGTAGCAGTCGAAGACGGTGCCGATGTAGACGAGGTGAAAGACGAGCCCGATGAGCAGCAGCCTCCAGACAGACCCAGACATCGCCATTGTGAAGCTCAGTGTTATCTTGTCTAGTGCATGTACGCGGCCAAAAAGTCGTTTGCGCAGCGACGTTGCAGCGACGACGCAGTGTTGAGTCCAACGGCGCGCGCCTCGTCATCATCGTGGGGAACGACGAGCGCGTTTTTGTTCCCGACCACCACGACCACATCCTGTCTTCCTCTCGTCTTCTGCGTACTTGCTCGCATGCTCTCATCTACTGTGATCTACTATGGTTATATGCCATGTTCCGACTGAGTACTGTTGAACTTGCCATATGACCGCGACGTGCTCCGCCGAGCAGCCGACCCCGAGGTCATTCAAAGAACAGTCCTTGGTTCGCGAGGAGACGTCTCCGAAGATGCGCTCGATTACGGCATTCTGCTTGAAGACTCGAAGAGCTTGCCACATCGTACGTGTCCAGCAGACACGGTCATGCTCGTCTACGGCCCGCTGGACTACCTCGTGATGCAACTGGCAAGCTCGAACTTCGATACGACCTAAGGTCTCGGAGCCATGGTCGTCGCATATAAGGCCATTACGAACGCGCTGTAAGGCTTCTCGGAGAAATGGCTACCTGGCTGTTCGTCGGTCTTACTGTGCTTCGCATCGTGGGCGCATCTGCGCCCGCTGGCCCCTGGGACGCGTTCAACTACGCCCCCCAAAGCAGGACTGTGTTCCCTAGCGCTGTCAAGCAAACGACGGGCACGATTCATAAAGTGCATGGCCTCGTGTCGAAGGGGAGCGCCACCATAGTTGGGAACGGATCCTGGGTCGCGTTAGACTTCGGTATCGAGGTGAGTTGCTTATGAAAAACCTTCATGCACTCTCCAATCAATGGTTACCTCAGGTCGGCGGACTTGTATCTTTGAACTTTGAAAACGTCACGACATCGTCCTCCATCGCGCTGTCCTTCACCGAGTCCCCTGTTTTTATAAGCCCTGTGACATCTGACGACTCGACATACCCGTCAGCCAACCAGTCCTATGACGGAGTTGAGCAAGTTCTTGCTCCTCTGCCAACCGGGTTTTGGACTCAGCCTGCAGCCCGGCTTCGGGGAGGCTTCCGCTATCTGACTATCATCTCAACCTCGGATGATCCTGTTACCATATCGAACGTCTCCTGCGCTATATCCTTTGCCCCTCACTTCTCGGACCTACGCGACTACAGTGGTTACTTCTATGCATCTGAGCCCGCCTTTCACGACAAGAACTTCTTGACCAAGGTATGGATGCTTCGGGAGAGCAACAAATGCAGCTCACATTGTCTCCAGCTATGGTACGCTGGGGCATACACAGTGCAGACGAACACCGTACCTCTCGATACTGGAAGGCAAATACCCATGGTCAAATCGCCAGGTAAGCATGTCAATGCCTCCATCTAGCGGGGTTTCACCTAGTATCGTAGGCTGGGCCAACAATGCTACACTTGGCGTCGCTGGGCCCATCATCGTGGATGGTGCGAAGCGAGACAGGTACGGGTTGAGCCCTACCTTCACTCCTTCCGGTGGCTGACTTTGCTCCAGAGCTGTCTGGCCAGGAGACATGGGCATCGCCGTCCCTACGCAGTTCGTCTCCACGAATGATCTGATCCCTACGCGTAACGCCCTCTCGACTATGTTTGCTGCTATCAACCCTCGTACTGGTGCGCTGCCCGAATCCGGCCCTCCTCTTAGCCAGTTGGACAGCGACACCTACCACGCGTGGACACTCATCGGCACTCACAACTACTATCTTTACTCTGGTGACTCCGACTGGCTGCAGACCGTGTGGGCGAACTACACCAAGGCAGTTGGTTTCCTCGAGGGCAAGGTTGGCCCTTCCGGTCTGATGAATGTCACCGGGCTGAGAGACTGGGCGCGACTCGGCGGCGGAGGCATCAATGCGGAGGGTAACGCGCTTCTGTACAGAGTGAGTCTGACTGTCAGTCGTCGCAGCGTCCCGCGACCTGACTGACTGCTCTAAGGTTCTCGTCACCGCGGCAGACCTTGCCTCGCATGTGAGCGACAGCACGCTCGCTTCCGCATGGGCGACGAACGCGACAGCTCTGAAGCGGAGGTTCAACGAAGTCTTCTGGCTCCCTAAAGCGGGGATGTACAGAGACAACGACACGACGACTCTCTGCCCACAAGATGCCAACTCGATGGCGGTCTTGTACAACTTGACTACGTCTCAGGAGCAGGCCGCCTCTGTCAGCGAGGGTCTGACAAAGAACTGGAACGACCTTGGTCCAGTCGCTCCCGAGCTGCCTGATACGATTTCTCCGTTCATCAGCGGGCTCGAGCTCCAGGCGCACTTCGAGTCTGGGAATGACGAGCGTGCAATGGACCTCCTGAGGCGGGAGTGGGGCTATATGCTCTATACGAACATCAGCGTGCAATCAACGCTGCTGGAGGGGTTCACCGCGAACGGTTCGTTGTCGTAAGTCGCTGCTTCTGCGTCCTCGGAGCGACCAACGTGCTCACCATCGATCGCTACCGTTAGGTACCGCAGTTACCGTGGCTACAACTACGACCCCGCATACACGAGCCACGCACACGGCTGGAGCTCAGGACCAACCTCCGCGCTCACGTACTACGTCCTCGGTCTCACCGTGACGTCGCCGCAGGGACGTACCTGGCAGGTCGCGCCCCACCTCTCCGGGCTTTCCGCCGCTGAGGGCGGGTTCACGACACCGCTCGGGTGGTTCGGCGTGAAGTGGACGACGCAGAAGCGCACGTTCTCAGTCACCATCGACGTCCCTGAGGGCACGTCCGGGGTGGTGAAGCTCCCGGTCTCTGGCAAAGTGACAATCAATGGCGATGTGCGCGCGGTGGGGAAGGGCGAGGGCGTGCAGCTAGTGGGTGGGAAGCATTCGATTGTCGTGGTGGAGTGAAATTTGTCCTCCATTTATCATCGTTTCAAAGACATGATCCATTCTACAGGAGTGACGGGAGGGTATGACGTGCGTGAGCGCGTCCGGGAAAGTAGAGATTGGCAGATTTGCAAATGTCGACTGAGCTACCGTTATCCGCGACGTCTCCCGCGTGGGTTAGCCTGCAGACCGCCACACCGCCTTCCGGTCCTTCAGAGAGCCATTTCACACAAAGGCATACTTATAGCGAACGAGAGAAAACGCGGCAGCAGGGAGACGACTGCTTGCCCGGATCCTCGGCGTTCAACGTCTACCAGCAGGCAGGATGTCTTCAGACTCGGATGGCTCGGACATTATCAGGCCGGCGGATATTTCACAGCTCTACGCTGAGGCATGGTGCGTCCCAAGTTCGCAGCGTGGTTCTCTTCCGCTAGAGACGCCCCACTGACGCGGGTGGCATCGTTCAGGGTACCACAGGTCAACTACCTGGCGGTGGGCTCTGTCGGTGCGTTCTGACAACCGTATATCCAACTCTCCTCCGTTACGCACTTACCAATATAGCACTCATCGTGTACGAGCACCTCCTCACTTTCTTGCAAGAATACCGAGTTATATGGCGGCGCAAGATATCGATTCCGATGGTCCTGTTCATTATCAATCGATATGGGCTGCTCGCTTTTGGGATTACATATGCCCTGTCAACCTTGGTGTGGTGGGGAGATGATCTGGTATGTGGATTCTTCGCACTGATGTGGACTGAATATAAGACTCACCACGCTTTCTCTCAGAGGTAAACATCACACTGGATAGACTTGAAACTCGTCCGAGTCGCCGCCGCTGATATGGCTTGGCTTCTAGCTGCGCGATCATCGGGAGAGTGCAGATTATCTTCGTCGTCGTCCTTGACGTTGTCAACGTCGGTACGTACGTCTTGCGGGGGATATCTACATGACGATGTGCCTGATGTACTTTCCTCGTGGTGCAGTATTCTCGGCGCTGCGTATTCATGCCATTAACAACCGGAACTGGTGGTGGACTGCGAGTATCTTCCTATTCGGCTTCGTTTCGACACCCTTAAACATTGTGAGTGCTACCAGTAACCTGAAGGCTACTGCAAGGGCTCACATGGTGTCGTATGCAGGCCGACCTGATCACGGCCTCCTACATGACAGGAAGACCTTTCATAGAAGGCTGCTTTGCATCGATTGGTGTGCTCGGGCCCAACCCTGACTTATGGTATAGGTGAGCCGACTACAACGAACCCTTGAACTGGCTCAAATTCGCCGAGGTTCACTTGGTCTCTCGTAGACGTACGCATCATTCTCAGCATCTCCAAAGCTAACGAAGTCTCATTCCACCATTGGCATGCACTTTTCAGTATCGCTTGGGATACGGGCGTGTAAAATATGGCTAGATGTCATGGTGCTGGGGATCACCTGGTACCGGACAGCTGGGATCGTCAAGGCCGCGCGGCACGCGCACGTCGACACATCGCTCGTGTCTGTTCTCCTCAGGGACGGTGAGCTGTCCTGACTTCCTGACGTTGTTCACAACTCAGTGGCCGACTATCGCAGGGACGACATACTTCTTGTGCGTCTTTCTTACCGTGAAGATCGAGGTATTTCGTCGGCGCTGATTCTACGGCCACGCAAGTATCACTCTGTCTGTGAACATCGCCGGTATCATCACATTAGTGGCTGTAAGTCCTCCACGTTGCCGTCTCACACGAAAGCTGACGATCTCACCCGCACAGGGCTTAAACTCGTTGGGTGTCGAGGCGAGCGTGCAAGTGTCTTCAATCCTTCCGTTGGCTCGCCCCACTGACCACATCTGACTCCCCTCACAGCCTCAACGCAGTAACGATGTCGCGCTTCATCCTGAACCTCCGCGTCGCCAACTCGCACGCGGGCGGGACGAGCCGGACGCTGTCAACTCTGTCGCCACAGCTCACCGAGATTCGGTTCTCATCGAAGTCGAGCGTCCTCGGAAACATAGGCGCTTCTGTGGAGTTCACTGGGGATTCGGACTGCGATGTTGATGGCGAGGACGTTGCCTGCGGAAGCATGATCTGAAGCTTCGTCGTACGACGCGCCTGCTGCCGCCTGAGGACACCTACTGGTTCCAGGACGCCCAGTCAGACCAGTCCTTTCGCGGGGTCCCTCTGCCCGATGCCACGCTCCTGCGCGACCGCGCCGCGCTCACCACTATCCTACACGAGAGCGCGGTTGTCGCCGCATCCGACGGACTCCGATACCTCTATGAGGAGGAGATCACGGAGGCGGATGACGACAGTTTCATGCACCATCTGCAAGGCGTGGGGTACGGTGGATCGAGGAATTGTCAGTCTGGGATGTGTGTCGCGGCCCGGCTATGTAGACGATGCCTGTACTAGTCATGACGCACTGAAGCACTATGGCTGAAGAAGACGATGAACTGCGGGTGTGAACCCGTATCGCACGTCGGCCTCCATGGCAAAGGCGGGTCACCATCTGTAAGATGTTCACACGCCCCATGGCCACACGCTCTTGCAATATCTTTGAATCTTCTACTTGCGATCTTTGCCTCACAATCCACCTTGACCAGATTGCCCTGCTCCGCCTGCTACATGCTTACCTTTCTGAAACCTGCCCGTATCCCGCTAGAGCTCTGTGAGCTGATCATTGACTCGATACGGGAGTCCCCGCCTTGGCCTAGGCGACTAGTTGGCTCAGTTCATGACGTGCAAGGCGAGCTTCTGCTCTACTTCCGAGCATGTGCCATCGTCTGTTCTGCGTGGCTGCCCCGTGCGCGCTATAATCTTTACTACAGAATCAGCTTCAGGCTTCCATCGCAAGTCGAGCTTCTCATTCGTTCTTTGGAGGAGAATCCCTCACTTGCTGCCATGGTCCGTGAACTGGCATTGTCACCAGGAGTGTACATCCCCTTTGCCCACGCTACCCTAGTCAGAAGGCTACGCCATCTCCGCACTCTCGTATATGAGCTCCCAGCATCCAATACTGCAAGTGGAAATTGGCCGTACCCTCCACACTCAATCTCTTCTGGTATGAGTAGTACTCACGGCGGCTCACCCTCATCCGCCAACTCCATGTCCGATGCGTCGTCCATCTCTTCAGGGATGGGAACCCACAGCGACAGATCGAACATATCACACACGCAGGCCAGAGGGTCGGATATCCCACCTGCGGCTCCCATTGCACGTCTCCAGTCGGAGCCTCCCCCAATTGCAGCGCTCGTTGCACGGAGCCCCCAACGTCCGGCGCGTTACTTTGACTCTGATGATTCCTCGGTCTCTCCGGGTGATTCAAGTCACAGCGGCAGATTGAATACATCGGAGAGGTGGAGGGGGGTGCGATTGCCAAGACTCGGGACTCCAGCCAGAGCACCGGACTCGCTGAATCCCCCGACGGCAGCTCTCCAACGTCCGGCGCGTTACCCAGACTCCGAAAATTCCAACTCAGTCTCCTCCGGCATGAGCAGTCTCAGCGGAGATCTGACTACATCGAGGCGGCGGACGATGCAGTTGCGAAGTCTCGGAGCTCAGACCAGAGCACCGGATTCGCCGGATCTACCAATGGCAGCCCTCATTGAACGTCTCCAACGTCTGGCGCGTGAGCGCAATCTCGAAGACTGATATCATCGTGGAAGCATCGATCCTCATCGGCAGTCGCCAACATACTTCGATCCGGTTTCCCAATATCTCCTCCCCACCCTCTGTCCAGATCAAGTCCGCCCCCTGCCCGTCTCATGCACGACTTCCGGCACCGCATATCAGTTCATCCATTCCCTGCGCAACGAGGGTTTCGCACAAACGATGGATGCGTCACTCGAGGACTCGCGGGGTTGTGCCGCTAAATCACACCTACTCGCCTTGTCGGTGCCTTGTCTGGAAGTTCGAACTCCCGCCCCTTCTGAGCCTCTGCGCAAAGGAACACCGCTGCCACTCCATCGTGTACTAATACCGGCCCACTGGCCTGCTCACAACGCAAACCGACTCCGCTCAGGAATACCGATGCCTCGAATTCATGGACCACACACTGGACTCTGACTCGGCCACGACGCTCCTCTTGCCGCCCGAGGACACTTACTGGTTCCAGGACGCCCAGCCAGACCGGTCCCTCTGCCCGATGCCACGCTCCTGCGCGGCCGCGCCGCGCTCATCTGCATCCTGCACGAGAGCGGGGTCGTCGCCGCATTCGACGGACTCCGATACCTCGACGAGGATCCGGAGGAGATCCCGGGTGCGGACGGCGACAGCCTCACGCACAACCTGCAAGGGCTGGGGTACGTTGAATCGTGGGTCTGTTGAACCGTGAGTCGTGAGTACTTAGTAGTCGGAGACACAATATTAACACTTCTCGTGCGTATCTCGCCTCGCGTTCGCTCTGAAACATGCAGCCCGCGTAGATGTGCCTAGTAAGTAATCGCCGTCTGTAAAGCGTGGTCTGCAGCTCTCCGTCTAGGTGTGCAACGTCCTATGTAAAGCCTCGAGAGCTTGACATTGTAGGGTGAGTACCCTGATCTCACCTTCGAAAATGTCCAAGTGAGTCCCAACAGACGCGTGGTGAACGAACCCGACCGCATCTCAGACCAACTCCCCGAGTGTCCGTGTATGCGGTCACGGCTGTCCAGTGTCTTTGCGGGTGGGCCACCTCGGGTTGTCACGATCGCATCTCGGCTCGTTGTCAATACGGCATAATGCGGGGCGGGGCGATCCGGCCGGGCCTCTCACCCCACCCCCGCACTCAAACTCCGAGTCGAAGAAGTCGAAGACGATCTGAGTCCCAGTCCGTCGTCCGAGTACGTACGCAGGCTCAGCGCTCAGTGCTAGTCGAGGAGGCGAACCCGAGACCATGTATTACAAGAGGTATAGTACACACCAGAGTATACAACAACGAAGACCCGCGGAGGCGAGGTATCCGGGAACAGTGTGTAAGTAGTCACTACAACAACGTCATCGAGAGACCTGATACATAATGAGGAACGGTGAGCATCGACGGCGGACCCACGTCCCCGGCGTATCCAGTAAGCGATCGAGACAGCGAGGGGGCCATCGATGGGCAGCAGGAGCCTGGAGAGACCGACTCGAACAGGGACCGGGAGAGGGAGAGGGATAGGGAATAGGGAATATGTAGCGACAGGGATAGGGATAGGGATAGCCATGAACGTTGAACGGTCATGAATCGAATCGAGTAGACATCGATCGCGCGTGTCCAGTACCTTCAGCATCTTCAGCATCTTCAGCACCTTCTCGAATCCGGGAGGATCTACCACGACAGTCTAAGGAATAGATACACATCTCGGCAGCGCATCCCGCAGCAATGCAGGCAACGCCCGAGGATTATCGACGCGGCAGACGCACGACACAGGCTCACACCAAGAAGCCGTGGATGAGCGCGTCCCAGGACTTGGACTTGTTCTGGAGCGTCTCGACGATGAGCCAGCGCCCGTTCGGGGTCATGCTCCCCGAAGGGGTGCCCGCGGCGGTCGTCGGGAGAGGGGCAGCGGCAGCGACGACCGCGTCGGGCATGTGCGGGTGGGTCTCGTCGAGCGCGTTGCCCGTGTGCGGCATCGCCGGCTGGTCGGCGTGGGCGCGGTCCGGGTTCAGGTGCGAGTGCCCGTGTACGTGGTGGTGGGCATGCGGCGGGGCAGAGTGGGAGTGGGGCGGGGTGAGGGCGGGGGCGTGCGGGAGGGGGAAGGCGGAGTGCGGGCAGTGCGTTGCGGGGCTCGCGGTGCCCGAGTTGGTGGTGGAGGAGCGCGTGATCTGGGGGCGTTTCTGCGTGCGAGGTCAAGCCCGTTCTAGGCTCATGCACAGGAGAGAGGAGGCAGAGAGGACACGGGGCACGTTGGACGGTCGTGCAGGTGGAATGGGAACGAGGACGGGAAGGGTGGCGGGAGTCGGAAGGCGAAGAAGAATGAAACTCACTGGAGAGAGGATGGAGCCGAGGGCGAGGCGGAGGCTCAGAACGTGTGCCTCGTCGTTGCCGCGGTGGTCATCGTGTACGGCCTGCGGAGGGGCGAGGGACGAAGGCTGCGGTGAGCAAATTCTCACAAAGACGGCGAACAAGAGACTCACCATAATCGCTCGTTCGTCTCTAGATGAACGGTCAGATAGATATACTACGGGGTGCAGACAGCCGGTGTGTCTAGGGGATATAAAGCACGATAGATAGATGGCGACCGGGGTGTGCAGCGACGGGGTGCGGGGAAGTTCGCTCTGGGAGAGACGTGGCCGTTCGCAGGTGAGTTGGGATTGCGGCTGCAGGGCAACAAGGGGGTGTCGTTATATCAGCGAGCCCCACGGACCCGTGCTGGTGCTGTGGCAGGGAGCATAGGAGAGACCCGGGACGAGGACCCCACACGCGACCCCCGCAGTCCCACTCTGCCGCCCTCGGCTATTCGTCGGCTGCTCCGTTTTCCCGCGGTATATGTGTGGGGAAATGCGGGGTAGCCAATCTGCGGTGTTGTCTCTCGCTCGTGCGACGCTGCCTTCCGCTTCGTCCCCGAGTGCACTGGCAGCTGGTGAGAAAAGGCCAGTCAATGTCACTGTCACTGCGCTGTCCGCGGGCGATTCGTCGGGAGGACAGACGCAGCGGAGGACGGGACGATCAGGGGAGGAGGATCTCGATCGCTGAATCTTGGTGGAGAGCAGGATCAAACATGGACACGAGGATCGTAACCACATAAGAGCGGTGCGGAGTAAGTGCAACACGTCTTCGGTCTGCCACTGAGCTCACAAGACACGGATCAATATTCAATGTTGCGCGCGTTGGGACATTGCTCTCACCCGTAGCAGTGCACTGCGTTATGCCTCTAGTATTGCTGTTACCCATGCGTCTCGTCAGAGAGCATCTGGCATTCCCTCATGACTCTCAATCTCGTCATAATGGTGTGCGCAGCCTCGATGCTTTACTAGTAATGGAGATGTGGAGCTTGTCGCGGCCCGCTGGCTGCGGTTGGCCGTTGAAGTCGTCTGATCCACGGATGAGCGATGGCGCGGCCGAGATGGAGACGCATAGACGCGGCCACGGGGAGCTCAGGAGTGGGAGCCGGAGCTCGAGGATGGTGACCTACGGCCGTAAATCCAGCTCGTTCGCACTCAAGGCGTCCAGCTGCCATGGCGGTCACTATGGCGCGTACATGATAATTGATTACAGAGGACACCAATTCAGCTCTTGTACTAGTATTCGGGAGAAATCAAAGCGCTGGAAAACCTTTGCCTCTGCAGGTACTCACCGGGTCATCCTGTTATGTACCACGGACGAACGGGTACGACTCGACGTCATAAAGTTCTGAGCACCTCGAGCACGGTCACCGCACCCACAAGCGCTCCGTGCCAGTGACAACGTCCCAACTTGCACGACTCTTGACTCACGAGAGATGCGCATGAGGATCAAGAGTCACAGCAATCTGCCGTCAAAAGGGTTGGCCGTTCGACATCGACAGCGAGCAGCTGAGTTGGAAACACGGCCCGGAAGCCGCCGGCAGACACGCTCACGTGCTCCGCGCCGTGTTCGGCAAGCGCTCTCCCCGCCACGCCTGCCATTCATCGCGCACTCGAACGGACGTTCGCCTCTCCTCCTCCGTCAACCCGCCTTTGCACAAACACCGCCGGCCTCACAACCTTGCAGATACGCCTGCGCTATGCTTAGGGGCCCGGGAAGACCCCTCGCGGAGCGGACGACGCGGTGACACACCCGCAATCCCGGAAGCCATCAGAGTGTGTCCCAGCCTGGATCAGTACGGAGTACGGGCAGCCTCTGAGGCAGACACCCGCCCGCCGCTGGCCTTGCGGGATATAAAAGAAGTTCGTGGTGCGCTCTATTTTCTCATCTTCCCTTCCCTTCCTGCTCCTACATCCCCACCACGCTCCGGGTGTTCGCTCCATCTGTGGGGTGTCCTCGCCCTTCCTCCGCTACCACCTCCACCTCTACCCCGACGTAAACGTTCTCGTCCTCCGCCTTGACCTCCATGCTGACCTCGACGCTCTCTTCCTCCGCCACGAACGCCACGACCACTCGACGGACGACCTCCATCCCGACCTCAATGTTCGCAACCTCCGCTACAACCTCGACGCTCGCTATCCCCGCCCACCGAGTACGCCGTCGACACCCCTCCTACTGCGGCTGACAGTCACACTCGAGGCTCGAGCTACCGATGTTCGTGTTCGGATAGCATGGCGGGCGGGTGAGAACTCGGCTAACATCCACCAAGTCGACGAGTCGTCCCTTTCCCTCTCTGTCCAGACTCCTCCATCCTTCGCGGAAACATCCTTGGTGCTATACCCCGGTACGTCTTCCGTCCTTCACTGCTGTTGCTTGTCTGACATGTTATTTCATGCACGACACGGACGGTAGGTCGTTTCCTTGCATCTCGATTCGGACGGTGGCTGACTGTTCTATTTCACGTAGTAGTAGAGGAAGGTACGTCTCTCGGTTTCGTTTTTCGTTTAGGTTGCAGGTTGCAGGTTGTGCGTGGAGGTGGGAGCGCCGAGCCCGGTGGAGTACTGGTGAGTCGCATATGGTTGTTCATCGCCGAAGGGCTACGGGACGGGTCTAACGATTGCTTGCAGGTGTTCGAACGTATTTCCGTCCTCCCGCTGGGGGCCGGGTCCCGGGAGGCGAGGTCAGTCGTCCGTTTCTTTTCCTTTCCCGAGGGAGGGACTCCGGTCCTAGCGCATACCTCTCCGTGGTCCTCGGGATGAGGACCTACCCACGGGCTACCTGCGGTGTCTGAGGAACCCAGGTCAGTGCGGGGGAGGGAAACTAAAATGCGTTTCACGGTCAGTCGTCTGTTTCTTTTCCCGAGGGAGGGACTTTGGTCCTGGCGCATACCTCTTCGTGGTCCTCGGGATGAGTACCTACCCACGGGCTACCTGCGGTGTCTGCGGAACCC
>ML211508.1:0-23142 GCA_004369055.1 Polyporus arcularius HHB13444
TCTTTCTGTCCGACTCCAAACGACTCCAAAGAGCAACACTAGCAATACTATATCATCCGGTGTGGCCAGGTTTGCCCGGAGGGGCCATGGCTTATGTATCAAGCCACCTCTGATCTCCGGAATCAGTCCTGACAGTGGCCTGCACAGGATTGTCCCTTTGTTCCCATCGTCTTGCAACGTCGCACTGCACTTCAGGTGCCGCTCCCGCACCATAGCCCAACGTATGCAAACTTCGTCCCTCATTCACTGACTGGTCCCATGCCTTCCAACTAAGACGTTCTCAGGGGACCCCTCAGCGCCCCTGCCGGTAAGCAGTACAAGCCTATACACGCCGGGCAATGGCCCGTACTAACCCCCCAACAGGTAAGGAATATCACCACAATTGGTCACATGTGGCACGGCACGATCCAAGTCATCAGTGCCGCTCGTGCACGCGGCACGTCCGTGTGAGCTGGGAGCCTTGCCTAGCCTGGCAAGCCTGGAAAGTGGATGGCCAGGCTGTGCCGGACAGATAAATGTGCACTTCGCTGTCAAGGGTGGGAGCGGTACCGGTGAACCCGGTGCCGCCACATACGATGACTCGGAGCCTCGACTTCAAGACACCTACAAAAAGGAAGTGCCCTCTGATGAGGAGTTATCCCTTGCCCCTCGCACCGACCATCACGATGTCTACAGTTCACAAGATCTCACTCAGCGCCGCCGACTATCCCCTCAGGGCTGTGACCATCTTTCAGTCATCGACCGCCGAGCTCACGCGTGCAATTACAGTCGATCTGAAGGTGCGTCTTCAGGTTCTTCCTTATGCGTCCGCGAAAGCTGAGAATACCCTGTACAGAGTGGCAACAACGTGCTCGAAATCACGGGTATCTCCAGTCGTGTTGACAAGGAGTCACCTCGCATTCATGGGCTCGGCGCGGACGCGCGTGTCTTTGACATCTCCTGTGACACGAACCTCGCATCTGCTCCCGGTCCTAGGCACCGACAAGATGCTCAGGCAGTCAAAGAACTCAATGCGAAGATCAGTGCCCTGGAGGTCGAGCGCGAAGTGTATCAGCACGAAGATAACATTCTGAAGAATAGCGCAATCATGGAGTCGCTGGCGAATGTCTTGAAACCCACGACGCTCGATGAGTTCATGGACAGTATCGCGCGTCGCAAACGCGCCGCCATGCAGACCTTCAGGGAGTACGAGGAGCAGATCACAGCGCTCAAGAAAGAGCTGTGGGTGCTGACCGATGCCAATAAGGGCGAGATCTCCGGGCGCGTGCTCGCTACCATTATCTCCAAACGCGAGTGCAAGGCCGTGTTCCAGCTCACGTATCGTGAGTCGCCAGCTGCAGCATTTACTATTGCGCATAGAGTCTTACAGTGATCTCTTACAGTTGTCACCGGCGCGAGCTGGACGCCCTACTATGATCTTCACGCCACGACATCCGAGGGAAGACCTTCCCCCAAGGTGTCCCTCTTGTACTGCGCCAACATCACCCAGAACACTGGAGAAGATTGGACTGACACAGTACTGACGCTCAGCACCGCCAATTCACAGGCACTTCGTAACCTCTCGGTTCCTGTCCTTGATCCTCTGAAGGTGTCGCCTCAGGTTTCTGTTCAACCGCAACAGGCATACGTCCCAGCCTTTTCCACTTCGTCTTCGCAGGGCGGCTTTTTTGGTCATGCCAGCTCATACCCGCGACCTCTTCCGGTTAGTGATCTACGTCAGACGCTGACGCAGGCCCCTACAGACGAGCCAGTACTAGAGAAAGGCGATGGTGCACCTCATGCCCCACCGACCACCGTCGACCGCAGTCCTCTGTCACTTTCCTACCGCGTTGAGGGGCTCGTCATCCTGCCGAGCGATGGAGTCGCCCACAAGGTCACCATCGCGATGTTGGACTTCTCGGCATTCCTGAGATACGTTTGCGTACCGCGCAAGAATACCTCTGCGTTCATCGAGGCGACGATCAAGAACACGAGCCAGTACGAGCTTCTCCCCGGGCCTGTGAGGGTCTTTATGGACGACGGCTTCGTCACGAAGACCTCTGTTAATGTACGTTCTCGGCTACTTTGTTTGCAGGTGTCGTCGCTGATCTTGACGATAGCTCATCAGCGTTAACGAGAGCTTCGACTGCGTCCTCGGAATCGACACCGCTCTCCGTGTCACGTACAGCCAGAAGTCACACACGGAGCACGAAGCAGCGCGCAGCTTCGCGGAGCCGACGAAGACCACGACCCGCACGATAACAGTCACCGCGACGAACGGGCACACCTTCGACATTCCGAAGCTCCTCATCCCCGACGTCATCCCGCTGGGCGACGAGGACGCGAATATCAAAGTCATGCTTCGCAAGCCCGACGGCCTCGCGCAGATCAAGGACGGCGAGGAGGTCACCGTAGGCTCGATGGGCGACGTTAAGGAGGTCAAGGCGCGGTGGTCGAAGGTGAACAACGGGAAGGGTGGGGAGCAGGACGGGATGTACGAGTGGGTGTGTGCCGTGCCTGCCGGCAAGAAGGTCATCGTGGAGGCGGAATGGGCGATCAAGGCCCCCAGCAACGTAAAGTGGGAGGAGAGCGTCAACAAGGGCACGGCGCGGAAGGATTGACATACCATAACATACCAATGCATGTACTAGTACATTTACAGAGTCGGTCGTGCTGGGCGCATTGTGCCTACTACTAGGTTATGCAAACTGCATGGGCGGCTTCCAACTCCGCCCACCGGGCCGGGGCAACGTCTCCTTCAAAGATCCCTGCTTGATCCCTGCTTGATCTCTGCATCTGCGTAACCTGCGCCTGAGATCAAACCTTCGCCGACGGGTTTTGCAACCTGCAATGCGGCGAGGCGTTGCTGCAATCTAACAGTGAGTCTCACAGTTGCGATGACAAATGCTCTATGGACCGATTGTTATCCTCGACCGTGGATACGTATAGGCAGACGCATCCTGGATGTATCCCAGGACGTCCAACCCTGCCAGCCCCTCCTGATCCGCGACTACGAGCACGAAGCAGCACCCGAGTCCCATGCCACTCCTGCACATACACGGCGATCTCTTCCGTCCTCATATATCCCACAACGATGCCCATCTCACGTACCCGCCGGCGGCTTCGAAGGTCAAGACCGTCACCGACACCATGGGGCATATACAATTTACCACTGTGGATGTGGTCAATGCGATGCATCGTCCTCAGAACGCCTGCCTGACCAACTCGGAGCCGGGAAGACTCTTTCTTCGAGCTTGCTGACACCCGACCGGGTTCTGCAGCAGACGGCCCACCGCCGCCTCTCAAGGACAGTCTGGAGGCACCTTGACTACAGATGAACATCGAAGCTAGTAAGTCCTCGCAGTGACGTGTGCGTTGGTGTTTGTTCTAACATCGTCTCTGCCAAGCTCGCTCGCAGGAGGTTCTCCCCATGTCGAATCCTCCACCGTCTTCGACCCTCGGTGACGTTGCCATCATCAGCCTACCCGAGCAGGACTAGCAGCAGCCGCAGAACGGTCCGTCATGGGTCGGCCGACGTTGCTTTCAATCACACGGTCGCTCTCGAGTTTGAGCAGTTCGACAACTGGCCTTTCGGCGGTTCCAAGAGTTATCAGTTCTCTGTACTATTCTTCTCCTTCATGGCAGGCAGCGAAGTCGAGCGATAGCGCTCCCGCCGGTCGCCATAGCGGCCGTCCGCCTCTTACTCCACAGTCTCCGAAACGCATGAGTATACTCGTTGCGCTGGTTTGGATCGTGTTATCTCAAGTGCGTTGGTATCAAGCCCTCTCGTCTCGGGAATCAGTCCTGACAGTGGCCTCCACAGGAGTTCCCGTCGTTCCCGTCGTCTGGCAACGTCGCACTGCACTTCAACGTACTCCCGCTCCCGCACAATGGCCCAACGCATGCAAACCTCGTCCCTCATTCACTGATCTTGCAACTCCGACGTTCTCGCGGCAACCCGCTGCACCCCTTCGGTAAGTAGTCCGAGTCCAAGCCTATATACACGACGGGCAATGGCCCGTACCGCCCCCAAGAATTACTTACCGCCAGAACTGATCTCGGTCTAGTTCCAGGTCAGAATTATGGCCTCATACTTATAGCCCCTTTCGGGGTTTCAACTGGTGCTCTGGACTTGTTACCAAACCATTCAGGGCGAACATTCTGACGCGTATTCCGCGCCTGTGCTGGGGGCGGTACAGGTCATTGCCCGTCGTGCTACCAGGACCGAGCTCACATGGATCGCTGCACTTAGGCTACACCCACAATATCGAGGATTGTTTCGAATATCCCATGCATCTGCAAATGACCACATGTTCTGAAAATAGCTGTCCCTATTCTGCGCGTCTGAATCTGCCTGATGGCGTCACGGCTATTTATGCTCACAAGGGACTGCGACAGGGCGAGTATATAATCTCGTACATATGACGGCGACATCAATCCCCGCACCTTGGCCCCCGCCCACGACGACGAGGACAGCATGCCCAGCGACGCCATCGTTGAGCTCGTCACCCGGGGCGCTACCGTGACCAGCGAGCTCGCCAAGGATCCCAGCAAGGACATTGACAAGGTCGCCGAGAAGCTCTTCCCAGCCGGAGCCGTCGGCGGTAAGAAATCCAAGGAGGCAACGCGCGCGCTCAAGGGCCATGATGATTATTCCGAGCGCGATCTCGAGCTTGCGCAGCGTTGCGGCAAGTTTCCGCACAAGCCGAGCGACCTGTTTCTGAAGGTGCGCCAGTCAACGATATAATTCTGATTCTTTAATTGACTGAGATGATTGTAGATGTACTCGGACGTGCTCGATACTCTCGAGCGTGATCCACTCATCGGTGTTGTGTCACCGCCTTTACTCGGCGCTTCTGGCGTTGTCCCGCTTTCGATCGTCTCTACGTACGTTGTACCTTGGTTTGACCAGGACTCGCACTGATATCACTCAGTATTCCCGATATCATGAGGCATTACCACGAACTTATAGTGAACTGCAAACATGAAGTCATGCTGGCTACCAATTTTTGGGAGGACTCTTACGCTTCCTCTTTGTGCGTCTTCCTGCTCGTATCTCTGTGTGATAAGTCTGATGTGCTCCATCCAGCGTTCGCGATGCTCTTCTCGAATTGTCTTCCCGTTACCAAGCGAACCCCGCCAAATACGAGAACCGCAAGCCCGTCGTGAAGCTTATATACGACCGCGGCTCGCCCAAGCAGGTGTTCCAGAATCACCTCCACATTCCTCCTGAGGAGTGGGAGGGTCTTGGCTTGCCCAAGCCTGATTCAATCCCTGGCATCGATTTCGAGACGATGGTGAGCCGAATGACGCGTGTATCTCCTGCAACGGGGTTGACATGCGTTCACTAGAACTATCATCGACCGATAGCTGGGACATTCCATGCGAAATATATGGTTGTCGATAGGCGTGTCGCTGTACTCAATTCGAACAATATCCAGGTAACTTTCTCTTTCTGATCACTCGTTTCCACGCGCTGAATAGCTTTGCGACAGGACAATGTCAACGTCGAGATGATGATCCAGCTCGAGGGCCCTATAGTGGAGTCCTTCTACGACATGTCGCTCATCAGCTGGGCCAAAGCGTCGACTATCCCGCTCCCGCTTATCTCCGGCCCGTTTGCGCCTGAGCAGGACTTCAAGTTCGGCCCGGAGAATTCTACCCTTCATTGTGCGTATGCCCTCCAACCGACCTCTCGCTGGAACCGGCTATCCTTCACCACTCATGCGACTCTTGTAGATATTACTGTCCCACCCAGCGAAGGGGGCGTGGCGGGCCAGTGGCAGGCGCCTGACAAGTTGAAGAACACACCCATTACGGCCCCTGGGTTTGCGTCGCACTACATGCACAAGCCACACGCACCCGTACCTATGGCCATGGTCAATCGGCATCCGCACGGGAGTATGCACGCACCTCTGCCCTGTTTACGCCGCATTGACTCACAATGATCGAATCTGCAGCCCCTGGACACGAAGATATCGACGTGCCGCAGAACGCGGCCTGGCTCGCGGGCTTCAGACTCGCGAAGAAGAGCATCTTCATGTGTGTCCCGTCCTCTGCTCGCAACATGCGTCCGGCTGACGGACCCGCGACAGCCAGACACCCGACTTCAACGCGAAGCCGGTTGTCGAGGCCTGCCTTGAGGCCTGCCGGCGCGGGGTCGAGTGCACGCTTTACATCGACCTCGGCTACAACGACGCGGCAGAGACGCTGCCCTTCCAGGGCGGGACTAATTCGCGCGTGGTGATGGAGCTATACCAGAAGCTGAACTCGGAGGGCAAGGGCGGCCTGCTCAAGTGGTACTGGTACACGGCCAAGGACCGACCGACGCCGGTCGATGCCGTCAAGACGGAGCGAAACTGCCACAGTACGCTGCTTCCTTATCTCGTTGAAGTATTCGGGGTGTGAGCTGAGAGCGCTGCAGTCAAGTTCGCGATGTTCGACGACCAGGTGGCGATCCTGGGGAACGGGAACCAGGACACGCAGAGCTGGTTCCACTCGCAGGAGATCAACGTCATGGTCGACTCGCCGCAGCTTTGCCACGAGTGGCTCGAGGCGATCAACCGGAACCAGAACACGCTCGTGAACGGTAAGGTAGATGAGAAGGACGGGCTATACCGCGACAAGGAGGGGAATGTGATTCAGAGCGCCGGCGGGACGGATAGTGAGTGTGCTGTGCTTTGGGCGGCGAAGGAAGACGGCTGACCATTCGCACTAGCTGGTCCGAAAGCGTTGTTCAAGGGTATCAAAGGCACGATTGACCGCGTTCGCGGTGTGGGCGGCACTGGCGGAGCGTAAGCGACAAGAAGGTCGCTTGTGTACAAAGGGACTAAGGATGTTCGAAGATGTTCAGCCGTGGGTCAACTGATTGCATGGAGGTCTTATCATTAAATAACTATACACGGGTATTCTGACGGATGTTGTTTCTAGGTACTGTACAGTACAGTCGTATGTGTTTGTACAGCGAGCAGGACGTATATTGATGAGATGGACTTTGTATCTCTGGCCCACCCAACGTGGTCGGTCAGGCAGTCTAATTACGCTCGAGTTCCTTCGCCCCTTGCACCTCGAAGGAGATTGTCGCGCCGACGTCAATGACGCCGAACCCCCAGTCGTCCCGGAGGTCGTTCACGCCCTGCTTGTCGCGCGCCTCCATGAGCTCGACGACGGGCTCGAGCGCCTCCACGTCCGAGCCGGCGAACGTGGCGAAGTGCATGCCGATCGTGTGCCTGGAGCGGATGTCCTTGTGCAGCATGAGCGCGTGCGCGGGGGAGGCGTGCAGGCCGTCGAGGACGTCATTGGATGCGATCTGGTATGGACGAGAGTAAGGTTATGCAGTCGACGGTGGTGCGGGGGATGGGGAGACGCACGCGCATGCCCATGGCGGCGATGAAGGAGAGAGAGCCCCCACGCCAGATAGGGACCATGGCGAGGTCGAAGGGGCCGTATTTGTCACCGATCTCTGTGCATGGGCATGATGAGCAAGATGTGTGGCGAGGAATGAGAGAGAGGGACCTTTGAATGCGGGGCAGGGACCAGTCTCGGTCATGTAACCGGTGTCGCTGGAAGACATGGGGGTTAGCTCAGGTGTCTATCGACCTTGAACAAGAATGAAGCAGATGGACATCGTCAGACGAAGCCGGGCGAAGCGATATGCCGAAGTCGTCACGCAAAGTCGAGTCCCATACCAGAACGACTCCACTTGATGGCAATTTGACGCACCCAGCATGATAGACGTTCGCGCCACCCTCCTGGACGATCCAGCTCGCCCAGAGTGTCGCGCCCTGATCGTGCATGCCCCTTCCGCTGCCGTGCTGCGCCGGACAACATATAAACCGGGTCTTAATTCCGTCATTGGAGTCCGGTCGGGGGAGCTCGACGGAATCCCACCAGTCCATCTCATGTATTCGTTCTGGAGGGACGCCGCCGGAGACGAACCAAGATTTATTGCCTAGCCATTTGTCAGTAGTTGATACGGATCAGAAGTAACATAACGACATACCGAGGGGAACGATATAGTGAACTTTGGGACCGCGATCCTTCAGTATCTTCTCTATTGTCGGCCAATCAAGATGGTCGTAGCTGCAAAACACCTTGTGAAGGTGGCGGATACAAGCATGAAACATCAGGAATTGCCTACTGGTTATGACTAGTGACCACGAAGTGGAACTCAGGAAGGTCCTTGAGGGAACACGGTGGAGGGAGACGTCGTTTCGGACCCGCCCATTGCGTCGGCGATGCGCGATCTGACCATATGGGGTCTATGAGCACGCGGGTAGGCTGTAACTCAGCCATCTTGCCATGAGCAACCTTGGGCGCCGGGAGCTGTACCATGAATCCCTATGTTTCTCCCTCATCAGCATACGGGTACCGCCTTCACGAACGCCTGAGATGACTTACAGCATGTCCTAGCCATGTCGCTTTCACCCGCCCTTCATCGGGTTCCGCAATTCCAAAGTCTGGCTTTACGACCTTGATATGCTTCGTTGGGTGGTGGTGCAGTCGACGGGCAAGCTGGAGCGGGAACTTGCCCTGCGCGAGCAGACCTTGGCCAGACTCGAGCAGAGACTTGGGGGCCATCCAAGGATTTCGAAAGGCGGTATTCTTCTCGTCTGCATGGTGGGCGAGGTTTGTGGGAGGGGAGCTCATGGTCGTTGGCTCAGTGCACTATGTAGGCGCGGAGCACCCAGCTAGAGTACAGCCACCGAGTGTATGACGCAAGAAGTTTGCTCGTCTAACCTCGCTGTCTCCGCCGTTGATCTTCATCCTCGGGATGACCCTGATCCTACCCACAGAACTGCTGCTAGATATCCGTGATTGCTTCGGAGAGTGGGACTTGCGGACGCATGTGTGCTACTACCTCTCCCACCCCTCCATCGCCGCCATCTACGAAACCGCGGAGGACCCGGACGCGTTCTGGGCACTGATATGCTGGCACTGCGGGATAGGTAGTCTACCAACGGAACGCCAAATACGATGGAAGGACGTCGCCCTTCGCAGTATCATCAGCGACGGGTTCTGCAAGCACCCGCAATGCGGCGAGGCGTTACTAGAATCTAACAGTAAGTCGCACAGCCCTGACGATCAATGCGCTATAGACAATTTCTGATTCAGACTATCAATACGCATAGGGAGACGCATGCTGGATGTATCTCAGGACGTTCAACCCTTCCAGCCCCTTCGGATTCGCGACTACGAACACGAATCAGCACCGGAGTCCCATCCCATTTTCTCGCACATACGTTTTAGGCGTTACGGCGACCTCTTCCGACCTCAGACAGTTCTAAAAGATGCCCATCTCACGTACCCGTCGGGTACTGACGCTCCGAAGGCCAAGACTGCCACCGACATATGGGGCACGTATAATGTCGAACCTCCAGACGACTACCCTGGCCTGTACCTCGCAGATCATCCCCTAGTGCAGCGGTCATTTGCAACGTTTGCTCCCGTGACATCCATGCTGCTGCTGAACTTGTGCGGACACACGGTGCGGGAGCGACTCCTGACGGGCACCCGAGCACTCACTGTAGTGGATGTGCTCAATGCCATGCATCCTGAGTGAGTTATCACGACACATATATCCTTCATGTGGGTACTGATAGGTTGCGCAGGTTGGACCACGTTCTCAACATGGACGAGGTGCGTGAATATGTGGACCTCCACGTACAATGCTTCCCGAAAGACTGGGACTATAAGGCGGCCTTCCGCACCCTTCGTACAATCAGGTCATGTTTGAACATATGGTGAGTTATGCGATTGGGGTCATCAGTTATCGTTGTTCCGCTGACGCATCTGTTCTGCAGCCCACTGAAGCGATTGGAGCACCAGGAGAACACGGAGTTCGGTCCCGCGTTCTCGTTCGTCCAAGCTTGAATATCACGTTCAGAAGGACTCATTATTGTACAACGACGATGAACTGCGCGTGCAATACAATGACAACCTACGTTGTCTGTCTTTTCGCGCTCAGTGGCAAGTCGTACGACCTCGAAGAGCATCGCGCCGGGGAGGACGACATACTCCAAGACAACTTTGGGGTGTCGTACTCGCCTACAAGCACAAAGGAGACACGTTCACCTTTGAAACCTTCTCTCCAGATGATGCTCGAAACAACGACGTAGAACAGTCTTCCAAGTGCGAAGGATTCAGAGTTCAAGCGCTCAAGACTTTGCGTCACGTCGGGACGCTGCAAAGCTATGTAAGTCTGACCTCGGAGACACTAGCGGGGCATTCATGTACCGCGTCCGACCACATTTGACAGCGACGCTGACATGTACCTTGGAATAGTTGACAATGGCCATGCCACGGCGGTTCGACGATACTCCACATTGACAAGAGGAATGCACCCATGCTGTTTCGAATGTCATACAATTGGAGTTCAACGTTCAATGGTGAGCGCTGCAACGAGTTGGTGGTGTTCCCGTTACGAGAGCGCGGACCACCCGGACGCTTCGCTCCAGGCTCGAAGTATACGGGAGGTTGATACGGTGAAGGGCAATGAACGAGGACAGTCTGGGAAGGTCAGAGGAGAACGCGCTTGTAGTCGCCGCATCAGTGGCTTGATGACGCAAAAGCATGCCAGAGCATGCCAGAGTGTTGCAGATACTGCGGCCGCGTGGTGGTTTGTGGCGTTATATGTAACTTGTGTCGGACAATGTGTCGTGGTGGTCGCCGTGTGGCCGCCTCCTCCTCCTCATCCGATTTGCGGCCAGAAAGCGCACTTCTCAGGCTTGCAGAAGCTTCTATATGATGTGTACGTTGGAGTAGAGCATTCTTTGAAGCGAACTGTGGATTCGAGAACGAGACCTGAAGCTTGAGGACTGAGCGCTGAGCCCCAGTGAGAACCGCCTGTTTTCCCCTCGCGCGCCCGCTGCGCGTATCTGCTGAAATCGTGCCTGGTCGTCTGCGGGCCATTTTCGGCGTCTCCAGGTCAACAGTTGCTCTATTTCGAGACCACGACGATCGCTGTCTTGCTGCAAATCGCCATCCGATGTCCCCATTCTGCTGTTTGTCGATATTCTCGAGTGCGCCGCCCACACGAGGCTCTCGGACATCCCCCATTTGGTGGCAGCGCGCTCGCGCTCGGTAGTGTGCGTCCGCAACCATATGGTAAGTACTCCCGCCACTCTATAGCACGCTCGGTAGTGTATTCGCACTGATGACATCGTTTGCCTATTAGTAGGATACGTAGATCGTTACAGTGTGTACATTACGCCGCGCAGCTTGTGCGCGCAACCCGAGAATACAGCGCATCATGCATATATACCCGCGTGAGCAGTGCGCAACATCCCCAGGCTCTGCACCTCCAAGATGCAGCCCGCTCATCTCCCCGACGATGTCGATGACGACGCGCAGGATGACCCACCCCGCCCTCAGCGTGTGCGGCAGCATATGTGCGACTGTCGTCGCCACTGCCGTCCTATCAAGCTAGTCTCCGAGCGGACGTTCCGCTCACACCGCCAGTACCGCACCACATCTGATGATCTTCTCATCATCTGGGTGGATCCCACCGTCCCAACACCAGTGATTGGTCGACATCTCCCTCTTGCTCGCACGGGTGTCGCCCCGGGCGCTGGAGCGGTTCCTGCCGCACAGGTTTGTCTTTTCCTATATCATCTGGGCACACTCGAGCGCTGATTGCGATATGGTGTCTTACTCGTAGGCCGCCAGCGCAGACGATGACGACGACGACGAGCCTCCGCCGCTTGATGACGAGCCTCCGCCTCTCATCTGGGTGGATTCCGATGAGGAGGACTCCGATGATGAAGAAGACGATGCAATCTCGCATGGCTCAGCTACATCCGGCTCCCGCTCGCGCTCGTCGGGCTCCAGCTCGTCACACAGCTCGCGTTCCAGCTCGGGTTTTGACAGTGACTCGGACTCAGACGATGATGCCCGGTGGGAGGGACGCTCCTCGTCTCCGGTTCTTGGACAAGGTATCCCGGTGAGTTTGCCCGGTGTTGTTGCTCCGGATCGCATCGTACTGACTGCACACTTGTTCGCCAAGGCGTCCCCAATTCCTTCCCGTGGAAGCTTGTCCCCAATGGTATCTTCTCCTCCACGGCCTCTGTCCCCGATGGAGGAAGACCCACGTGCACCTGGCTTGCCAGAGCCCGATGAGGAAGAGGACGAGGAGGCCGAGCAGGAGGAGGAGGAGGACCCCGAGGTCGGCCGCACTGAGGATCAGGGTGCTCCGCGCAAGGCGTACCGCCGAGAGTTCCGCCGAGGCCAGGCATTCGTCGAGGCGCTGGAGGTTGCGGAACTCGACAACTCTGGGCTCGATGGCGAGGCACTCGCTCGTTTGCGCAATCCCCTTCATGAGATCCCTGCGATTGCGCCGCAAGAGCTCGCCGGGATTCGCATGTACCTCGCGCGCGGCGATGCCTCGGAAGCCAACTACGCAGATGTACGAGCGGCCTGCATGGATCTCCACCCCGAACCAGCGATCCCCCCTTACGAAGCTGTCAAGCGTCAGGTCTCCAAGCTTACCGGCATCACACCCGTTCGCACCGACATGTGCGAGAACAGCTGCATTGCGTACACAGGACCTTTCGCCAACCTCCTTGCCTGTCCATACAAGAAGTGCAGCAAGCCTCGATACGACTCCGTGGAGTTCGAGCGAGGGCGGCGGGTTCCTCGCCGCACTTTCCTGTCATTCCCCATCGGCCCGCAGATCCAGGCAATGTGGTCTTCGCCAGAGAACGCTCGTCTCATGCGCCACCGTGCCACGGAGACCCGCGCCATGGACGCGCATATCGCTGCAGGTGACCCCATTGAGTTCCTCGACGACGTGTATTCCGGGAGTGCGTATCGCGACGCAGTCAAATCTGGCGACATCAGGGACGACGACACCGTGCTCATGTTCTCTATCGATGGCGCGCAACTCTACGCGAACAAGCAGTCAGACTGCTGGTTCTTTATCTGGACCCTCCTCGATCTTCCTCCGACTGTGCGCTACCAGAAGCGCTACGTGATCCCAGCGGCGGTCGTTGGAGGCCCTCACAAGCCCAAGAACCTGGATTCTTTCATGTTTCCCAGCCTCTACCATGTCGCCGCGCTGCAAACCGAGGGACTGCGCATGTGGGACGCCGCAGCAGAACGCGAGTTCTCTTCACGGCTCTATGTCCTGCTCGTCGGAGCCGACTCTCCGGCTATGGCGTACTTGAACGGCCTTGTCGGGCACAATGGCAAGCACGCGTGCAGGATCTACTGCGGCCATCGCGGCCGCCACAGACCCGGGAGCAGCACGTACTACCCTGCGCTGTTGCGCCCGACTGCAGGCGACGACTCGGCTCAAGGCGACATCGATGTCTGGGCCGCTTTGAGCAGGTCAGCGGAGGAGGCTGCAGCGGTGTACATCGAGAAGTTGGAGCAGGTCCGGGCGGCACGCAACCGCAAAGATTATGAGGCGGCGCGCCTCGAGACAGGCATCAGCAAGCCAAGTATCCTCAGTGGCCTCTCCCGCTTCCAGGGCATCCCTCACGGGTGCGTTCTGGACAACATGCATCTGATCTGCCTCAATCTGACTGACCTCCTCCTCCCTATCTATCGCGGCACTTTTGAACGTGATGAATCCGACGACCTGAACACTTGGACCTTTGCCATCTTCCGTGACAAGGACGTCTGGAAGGACCACGGGAAACTAGTCGCACAAGCCACTCGCTACCTCCCTGGCTCGTTCGACCGCCCGCCCCGCAATCCCGCGGAGAAGCTCTCGAGCGGTTTCAAGGCTTGGGAGTTCTTACTATATGTATATGGACTTCTCCCTATCCTCCTTCGTGGCATCCTCCCTGACGATCTCTACACCCATTTCTGCAAACTTGTCACTGCTGTTCGGATTGTTCTCCAGTTCCGTATCCCTCTGACTCAACTCCCTTATGCTCAACAGCTCTTCCTCGAGTATGTTGAAGAATTCGAAGAGAAGTACTACCAGCGGCGCCTCAACAGGCTCCATTTCATTCGCCCGAGTCTCCACACCCTCACCCATCTTGTCACCGAAGCCATTCGCGTCGGGCCTGGCGCCCTGTACTCACAGTGGACTCTCGAAAACTACATCGGCAACATCACCCGGGAGATCAAGCAGCACGTTACCCCATATGCGAACGTCTCTGAGCGCGCCCTTCGTCGCTGCCAGGTCAATGCTCTCAAGGCCATGATTCCCGCCCTTGCCGACACCCCTGGGCTCCCGGATACTGCGGTACTGCTCGGAGATGATTATGTCCTCCTACGTGCTCGGGCACGCTACCGCGAAGGTGTACTCAACGCCGAGGCCGTGGCAATTCGCGCCTACGTGACCAGCAACGGGGTTGAGCTCAAGGACCCTCACTGGGCTCCTGTCGTGCGCCGGTGGGCACGTCTGCTCCTTCCCAACGGCCAGATTGCGCGCACGGCATGGAAGGAGCGGGAAATTGAGGACAAGGGTCGAGACCTGCGCCGTTCGCGCATGGTGAAGGTGCGTATCTTCATAGCTACTCGCTGTCTAGTTCATTCGCTGAATCTTTTGTTTAGCTCGCCGGGGATCGTTTCGCAGAAGTACTGTACTTCTTCCGCCTACTTCTTGACGGACAATTGCACACCCTCGCCGTTGTCTCCGTCTTCTCAGCGCCAGACCCAGCCCTGGTGGCGCACTCACATGGCGCGCTGAAAGCGTGCTTCTACCGAGGACATGCGGCGATAGAGGCCATCTCTGTCAAGTCAATTGTGTCCGTCGTCGCTATGATACCAATGCAGGCCACACCACAGGAGGCCGCAGAACCAGGGGCCGCAGGGAAGTATATTAACCATTACGCAGTAGTCGAGAAGCCTGGCCTCGACATTGCTCTGATAGCTGGACATGTCGAGGACCCTCGCGACGATGCAGATGGTATGCACCTCGATTAGTTCGCAATGGTTACCTATTCTCTCGTCGAGAACATAGGTTATACGTACAGTGATTTGTTCGCCTATCTATTACATACATACAATCCATTTGTGTCTGTGTGCTCTGTCCTGCGTGCGTGCGTGCCCACTTCCTTCAACTGCCCGCGCCCCAGTTGTTGCCTCTTCTCCTCGACGCGCATGGGGAGCACGGACTCCGTGAGAGCGACCGCCTATCCGTCCTCTGCGTGCCCAGTCGCCGCTTGCCCGCCGTGCCCGACATCTGCCCTAAGTCACCCTCCATGCCCAGAAGACCGCAACACTGTCTTCACCCACAGCGACCTGAACTGCTCCCCTGACCCCGTGTCTGTGCGTCCGGCTCAGCAGATGTCGCGCAGCTCGGTGCCTGCGTTGCCTCGAGGCGCGTGGCGACTCCCTGGACCAGTGTAGTCATGAGTGCCTCATCGCGCAAGAGCAGTGCAGGGAGGGTAGCCGAGAGCTGCTCGAGGAGAGGGGCCTTGAGGAACCAGGCGACAGCAGGCACGAGAGACGGTTCAAGAGCAGGGAGCAGGGACGCGACGAGCCTGTTCATGGACTCAGCGTCCAGGTGCAGCTTCTCCGGGTTCTCCTGTTGCGCCGTCTTGCTGCCCGGGGGCGCACTGGCAAGGATTGGAGCCTCGAAGTCTCCAAGCGGGTAAGGTGCAGGGGAGGACATGCCATCGGAGCGTGGCTCAACGATCTGGGTAGGGGAGATGTCATCGTAGTCGCCCTCGTAGTCGCCCGCATCTTGAATGTCTGAACACTCCTGTGTAGTCTCTTCCATGCGATCGAGTGGCATGTCCGCATCCACAGGGTTTGGGGGGTCGGAACCGTCGCCGAACGTCGCGAACGCACCAGCGAGCATTCCCTCGAAGTCTGCCATGCCATCCCGAACCTCTGCACCAATGCGCGAGTATTGTGACATGCGATCGCGAGCGGGCTTTTCGGCCAGGTGGTAGGCCATGCGTGAGGCGACCTTGGCGAGGTCTACGAGTGCACCGATCATTCGGGCTTGCCGCGTCGTGTTGCCCAGCAGCTTCAGCCTCTTGTGTAGCAGGAAGGCGTGAATGAGCCAGTCCGGTGAGTCTGTAGTGTCCATAGTCCAGCGAGACAGTTGTGCTGATGTTGAGAAGACAGGACGAGACGCAGAGGGCACACATGCGCGCTGTGCGCGGGCATGCGCGCCTTCACCATCACATGACCTCTGTCGCGTCATTTGGGGACACGTCGAGCGTGTCGTCTTGTCCTCCTGCCCCCATCTCCGTGTTATCCTCTACATCGATGCCCACATCTACGGACGACATGAGTAGTTCCGACCATTCTCCAGGTCTGAATCGGACGCAGAGCCTGCCAGCCGTCAACTACGGAGTTGGCATGATGCCCAACGGTGCACTCGCCAGCCCGTTTGCATTGCAACAGCCTGGGTATGCGCGCTCCCAGTATCGCCTGCCCATGCAGGACCCGTATGGCATGCAAGCGCAGATTTCAGCTAATGCCATGTGGCAAGAAGGAACCAGCAGTGGTACCACGTCTATGGTACGCACTGTGCCAGGGGCGTATGCGCAGATGTCTGCTAACAATTCCGCAGACTCCAGATTCACCGGCCCCGAGCATGGAGGCCTTCAGCCAGATTTGCGCGGAGTTTGAGGTCATGAAGGGTGCTATTGCTGAGATGCAGTGCGTACCATGTCACCTCGTACTTCCCTTCAAGAGCTCACCGCATTGCTAGTATGAAATATGGGTGAAGACATCGTATATGCGCGCATATATGCTGTCACCCTAACGTTCCTGCCCCCAGACCGCTTCCACAAGGCTTCCCTGCCACCGTTTCCACCCCAAGTACCCCCGTAGGTCCCATGGCCGGCGCGAACGCACAAGGAGGTAAGTAATTTCCTAATGCTCCCTGCATACTCTAACGCCACGCAGTGTACGAAGATCGCACACGCTTCTTCCCAGAACGTGATGCCAACGGGCGTTTCTGCATCTTCCCCCGAGATGAGCGCAATTATCCCAAAGCCGTATGTATTCCTCTCTGTCCAGTCACGATGTCGTGCTCACATCATTAATGGTGTTTGGAGTCCAAGTACTGGACGCGCAAGCGGTACGACATGGCTCACAAGGATGACGGCGATGCAACTGTCCCAGATGAGCAGATAGGCACGCAAGGAGGATCGCGCATGGCCGACGACCAGAACGTTCGCATGCCCTGGATCATCAAGGCCGATGGGCAGGAAGTCTCGGGGGAATACGCCAAGCGGGTGCGCGCATCTTCCCATGAGTTCTTCCTGCGAATCATCCGCGAAGGGCGCGCGCCGAAGACCTGGTCCAGGGGCGCTTCTGACGAGCTCAAAAGGGAATACTACAACCACATGTACTCGAGGCATCCTGAGCTCGACCTAGGTGATCTAGACTGGAAAGCTGAGCTCATTGCCATACTGGGCTATCCTGGCTTCTACCGCAACCACAAGCACGAGGCCCCGGGGAACGGAGACCAGAACGCCAAGCCTCGCAAGGGCAAAGACAAGTCCAGGGAGAAGAACAAGGGCAAACGCAAAGCCAAGCAAAAGCGCGGTGAGCCCATGAGCGCACATGCGCGCTCACATGCTCATCATGTTCCCAATCTTGCAGACGACGAGAACACCGCGCGCGTCGCATCTGACCAGGAGGCAGGGCCGTCAGGAGGCGCAAGCATCGAGGACGCTATGCCACCCCCAGACGTCTCACTCAACGACGCCCACTACCGCTTTGAGACCCCTGCTGGCGACGACTTGACCTTGCTCAGTGACGATCACGCCTCCAAGCGAGCTCGTGTGGGCGACACTTCTCCTGGAACTGCCGTCGCAATTCTGGGCAACACACAGGCACCCTTGCCTGCAGTCTCAACGGTTGCTCCCGCGTCTCCTCCTCCTGTGGCGACGACCAACGCGCCAGCTGTGTCAACTCTCGTCACCAATGAATCAAGCCCCGCCACATCTCTGTGTACCCCGACAACGTCTCGCCACCACCCTCAAGAGTCCCAGCATGACACCCTGCGCAACCCGGGACCTTCCTCAGCAGTGGTGGGACCACGCGCTCCACCTACTGAAATCGCCCAGCCAGTTACTCCGGCACTTGTCTGTGATGCCGCTGCTGTACTGTCCACGTCGGCTCCCGTCCTCACCACACAGGAGAACTCTGCTGACAACACCGTCACGCCGGCGGCAACTGGATATCGTGTGAGTGCAACATCACATGCCCTGACCACATCTGATATTGATTACGGCACACCCCGGCCGCCATCCTACAGGTTCCCAATCCTCTGTATGTGACAGCGACATATCGTCGTCCTCACGCTCACTCTGATGTCCTGCATAGGGAAGGAATGAGACGCACGCGGGTGCCACTAAGCCTCGACACATCGCCGCCGTCACCATCAGAAATTGCGGCAGCGAAGGCCGCCGGCAAGAAGCCTCAGAAAAAGAAGTCTACAGCCATTTGGCCGCCTCCATACGTGCCTGGAGAGAAGGAGAAGCCCAAGTAAGTGGTATACCCTCTCCCCGGGATTGCCTGACCACTGCGTTATAGAACCATCGCTGCAAGACTGTGGAAGGGAGAGAAACCCGAGGGCGACAAGGAACTGTTCGACCACTGGTATCAGACAATGAAGCCACCCGTGCGCACGGTATGTAGCATACCTTAGTCCAGCACCCCGCCGTTCTCACATGATGTCAGGCGTGGATCATGCAAGCGCAGCAGCGTATCGCTCTCGCTGCTGCCGCTGTGGCTCCCACTGCTAGTACATCGGCCGGCATACAAGGTACGTTGAGAAGTACATTGCTCTCAGGTAACTGACAGGTATACCAGTACATGTAGGTGCTACACTGGGCTGAGAGCGGATGCAGGAATCTCCAGATAAGCAGATGAGCAGGCGGACGGACGGACTTGAAGCAGGCGAGCAAGCGAGCGAACGAGCGGGCGAACGAGCGGGCGGGCGAACGAGCGGGCGGGCGAACGCGCGGGCCAACGAGCGGGCAGGCGAACGCGCAGGCGGGCCAACGAGCGGGCAGACGAACGAGCGGGCGGGCGAACGAGCGGGCGAACGAGCGGGCAGGCGGGCAGGCGGGCAGGCGGGCAGGCGGGCAGGCGGGCAGGCGGGCGGGCGGGCGGGCGGGCGGGAGTACTCGGGTTCATATCGGATGTATTCGGCTACGTGAAATACATGTGGCCTGTGGCTATCTGCTCTGGTGTGCTGCAACATATGCGAGCTTCTTTCCCCCGTTTCCAGCAGATGCGACCAGAAAGAGAATATGCTGCGCGGCAAGACATATGCTCCCATATGCTGTGGACGTGCCCCATCGAGGGGCGTCTGCTCAGCATACGGGAGCACAGGGGAAAATGGGCGGTTCTCACTGGGGCTGAGCGCTGAGTGCTGAGAGGTGCTGAGTCGTCCGCTTTTGAGACTTGCAATTGACGCGCGCTGAACGTCACAGTAATATTAATCGGCTAATAGATTGACCGCGGGAAAATCACCTACGTACTTGCACAGACCGAGTTCAGCACTTACACGATGTTGCAGCCCCGTTGCAGCTCATTGTACTTACACCGTGCAGGCAAGTACACCACTACTATCTACACTTATATCCTCATGTAAGGTTACACATCGGTCGGAGCCGGTAACATCAGGAAAAACCTCTCCTGCAAATTTGCGCTAATGAGTACAAGATGACCAACATTAGCTGCTACTCAGCTATCGAGTGACATAGTGCGGACAATTAGTGCTACCAAATAAACATGTGAGTGCAAATTCGAGAGGGCCCTATCTTATTTGTGATCATATGCCGACATAAGTCACTAATGCACACAGACGAATGAACGTAGCGTCATTTATTGTCACTCTTATGAATCCATGAATAGACGTCTGTCCTACAAGGATCTCGAACGGTCGTTCAAGCGGGCAGAATAAGACCCGAGGGACAGTCCTGGAACGTCTCCACATATGGATGTTCGCACTTCCGTACCCCTACGAGCACCAACAACGCGTCTTCACCCCGTCTACCGTACTACCGCGCCCCGCCAGACTCGTCGACGCCATCCAGCTCCCGCAATGCCTCGGACCGCCGCGCAGCGACATCGAACTGTCTGCCCTGGCCCTCTCCACTATGCCCTGCGCTGCACAGGCTCTCGCTACAGCGGGGCGACGCCGATTGGCGGAAACCGCCCGTGGTATCGGCCGGGCTCCCCGCCGAGTCAACATGACTCGAGGGCACCCTCCGGGTACCTGCACGCTCACGCCAAAGCAGACGACCTTCGACGGCCCGAGCTCGGGCGCGGGGCAGCAGCATGGAAGATGTACTGCGACGCGTCTGCGACGCGTCTGCGAGTTTGGGCTGCACTGTGTAGACATATGGGGCTGCCATCAGGCACGCTGCAGGCTGCAGGCCGGGCAGACAAAGGTGGTGCGTTGTTGCCGCCGTGGAGAGCTGCGGTGTGAGTGCTACGGCGGCCGCCGGGGTGTGGGTGCGCGGATCGTGGATGGGACAAGGACACAGGATGCGGGGTGGTAGGTGCGCGGCCATCTCGCGAGACTGTGTGTTGCGTTGCCCGGGCTGGGTATTGACGTCGACAAGGCAGAGTTCTGGCTGGCCAGCAAGCCCGGCTGGCCAGGCAGGAGGAGCACAGAGCGAGAGCAAACCCGACCAGACGATGTCCAGACTCCAGAAGCTAGCTCCACAACCTGGTAGTTGCACAACCCGGCCGAGCATGCGGGCACCCGCCAGCGCACGAGCATGACATTGCCCGCTGAAACCGACGACCGGGAGAGCGAGCACGCCGCCCGCGATGCACCTGCTCGCGGCCATTTCAACGTACGCGCTAGGTGAGACACTTACCTCGAGTTGTCTCATTTACCCCGTCCACCGTTGGCAAGGATCATAGCAGTCCCTGAGTGTGAGTCGGCATCGTTGAGATAGCTGAAGCTAGGGAGCTCGAGGATAAGTACGTAAGGACTTGTGCGCAGGAGAGTCTCTAAGAGTCTGTGGGAGCGGAGATGCGCAGCAAAGTGGAGACATGACGTCATCAGCGCCTGCTTTCCGGGAAACTCCGACGTCCACTTATATATATCAGTGCCCCTCGTCGTCCATTCGTCGTCCTCCCTTGTTCTCGTTCATCTTCCTGCCTGCTCTGGCTCTGGCTCCACGTCGCCGTTTCTGCGTCGCCCTCTTCCTTATGTTCCTGGTGTCTGTTCTCAGGCTAGATCTCGCGACTCACGCTCAATACTTGTGTGCTCCGTGTCCGGGTATGTGCTTGATTCTTCCGTATCCCTGAACACCCGGTGAGCAGGTTTTCGTCATTGTTTTGTCCTTCACATCAACAATCACGCTTCCCTTTGCAGAACGTTCGCTCTCGCCACTCGGTCATCCTCGTCGCAGCCGTCCTCGCGCACGTCCTTTCTGCTGCGTTTGCTTCCTCTGTTGCCGCCACCTTTTCATCACCGCTGCTCTTCCCTCATTGCTGCTTTTCCCTCACCGCTGCGCTTCCCTCATCGCTGCTCTTCCCTCTCTGCCACCCTCGCTTTCGTTCACGTCTCGCCGTCACTCACTTTACCCCTCTTGTACCACCGTTGCTCAGGCCACGGCTCTCGCACCCTCACGCAAATGCACGCTGATGCTCTCACCCTTGCCGTCGCTCTCTTGCTTGCCCACGATGCTCTCTGTCCTCGTGTACCGTCCACCAACGATCTTCTGTGCTGTATGGCTTCTTCCGTTATGTTTGGAACTGCGTATGTTCGTTGTAGTAGTTAACCCTTCTGTAATCATTTACATCCGTTAATCAATGGAGTTATCTTTCTGGCCCTTAATTTGGAGTGATGATACAATGCTCAAGATAAGCAACGTCAGCACAAGTATAATGCAAGTATAATGTGCCAGTATTTACTGCCACAGTATTGCTATTGTGTCACAAAAATGTTGCTAAACTGCTCCGTTAGCACACCACGTTTCAAAATATCACTCATTTGCTATACCTTACAAATTTGCACTATTGGTGCTCATTAGCAACAATTGTCGCAAATTAGCCAGGGGGGTTTTTCCTGATGAATGTGGCGGTCTTCCTATAGCCTTTCTTTCAATCTACCAGGAATCTGACGGGTCTGCTCGAGCAGCGAAGCTGGAACACCAAAGCCTTCACTAGCTACGAGCGGGTCCAGTATCTCCCGAAGCCAAGACCGTGATATCACGGGTCCGGCGGCGGCTATGTATGTGAAACCACATGCGGTACGCTTTGAGCTCGAGTTCGTCACGTTAGTAACCTTCCCTCCTAGCGCGTCATGATGCATGAGCTGTCAGTAGTGGCACATCTTCAAGACACGGGGATTGAGCGGGAAGTCGCAACCGCTCTGCTGCCCACTTCGACCACAATGCATATATACGGGGTTGACTGGGACGGACGAACCCCGGGCCCGCGGACTACCGCATTCGACAATCGATCCCCTCTTCGACGACGACGACCACCACCCCGGACTACGCTCAGTGGCGGCGAACTTATTGCTCTCGGTGCCTCAAAGTCCACGCAAGTTCCTCGGCTCGTCGTGAACGGCGGTCCCGGTGCCAAGTTACGGTGCTGGAAAGTCGGGGCGAAGATCAGTACCTGTACGAGTAAGTGTGTTGCGCTGCGGGGGATCACTGTTACTGATACTCTGAGCGACAATAGCGTCATTCAATAACGCCGCAGCCCACACAGCCCATAGCCACCCTGCACTCGATCACAGCCCTTCAACAAACACCAATGTCGCAACCCTTGCATGTGAGTTGTGTCAGACAGTATCCCCCCGTATTGAGTCCTCTTGAGATGTGGGAGCGGATGAGTCTTGCACCCTCGACTGGTATTTGTAGATGGGCCGACGGTCACGAATCTCCCAGCACCGAACAGGCTTTCCGCGGACTTGCAGGCTTGAACAGTACCGCGTTACTCAGATGCTTCTCATGAAGGCCTGTTGCACTGTCACACGCTGACTTGGAAATCGTCGTCCGTCGCTTTCGTCTTCAAACTCGGAGCGCCCCATGTTTAGGGAATGGCACGGGTTTTTCACGGGTTTTTGTGCGCCAGTTTTGTGCGCCTTGCCGAGCGCTTTCCGGCGGTACCAAGATCGTCCAAAACGGACCAGAACTGAGGGAGATATGTCAAGAATGATCCTACAAAGTTTCAAAGATGGGGGATCAAAAGTGTGACTTAGGCCGAGTTAACAATGTCACGCCTTCGTGACGGGTATGAAACCCGCGGGTTTTGTGACCCGTG
>ML211509.1:0-23114 GCA_004369055.1 Polyporus arcularius HHB13444
ACGCTTACTCACTCAGACTCACTTGGCTAATTGCTAAAATGCTCATGGGGTCCCTGTAAACGGTGGGTAACTCGTATTCGAGCTCATACAGCCTGAATCAACAACACTAGATACCTTTGAAGGTCATCTGTTCGCGGTTTCCGAGGTGAGTTCTCAGTCAACCAAAGCCGCCGCCCAGGCCGGGCCAAGCCGTGGGCTTGGCCTCAGCCGTCCTGAGGGCCCGGCCTGAGGTTTGACCAAGCCCCGGCCGTCTGAAGCCGGGCCAAAGCCCCGGGCTTCAGGCCGAGCCGGGACTTGCAAGTCACTACTGGTAGCACGCAACCACGGGGGTCGAAGCTCACAACACCCCGCAATCGTACGCAGGTAGTCCAAATTGCGCGTCGGCCTTGACGGACAGAATAACCCCCGACAGGCGAGGAGTCGCTGAGTGAGCTGAGGACTGAGCTAGCCAGAAAAGACGGGAGAGGCGCGACGTACAAGAAGCAGGAGCTCGAAGCCATGGCTAAGCCCTTTAGGCGACCGAGCAGCAGCACTTCAAGTTGCAACTCCTGAAGCTCGAGCAACAAGTGGACGATGGTGACAGCGCTGCAGAAGGGCCCGGACGTAGGCCCGGACGCGTCTGCGGCTGGTGACCCAGGCGCGTCATCACGTCACCGATCCTCCTCGTATCGCACTGCTCTCAGAACAATCATACAGAACTATCTTGAGCATCAGCCTGACGCGGCCTTGACAGATAGAAATTGAAGGCACCGTAGAGCACTCGGAGAGATGAGGAGTTGAACAGTCATTTATATTCCGGTCACAGGGTTGTGATGGACAACGGGTTCGTACGAGATCCATGAACATGAACGAGCATGATGACACGCAGAACTGGCCACGCGGGACGTTGAGATGCGCGATCGGAAGACGCGGATGCGGCACCTCGGGTTCGACTGTACTCCGTGCTCCCATCACCTCCTCCCGCTGCGCTCCCCGGAACGCCGAAACGGATGCATACCGCCGTCGACTGTCATCTCCGCGCAAGTCTTTGCACGCCACGCTGTCCTCAGCACGCCTTGACAGTGGCCGCCACTGAAGTGGGTACCGTACCGGTCACAGCAGCTCGTCGCGGCTGCTGAACAACGGAGGGGAAGACGGGCGCGTTTGCAGGGAGAGGAGGGAAAGCGGCCCAAGGTAAATTGACATCCGTACCTGGTCTGCATGCGTCTCGTCTTGCTCGCTCATGTTCACGCTCCGCACGTCGCCGGGACGAAGACATCATTCTGCTCGATCCGAAAGGTCAGTGCACATACGAACGGTGGGGGCTTCAAGACGCACCGAGTCCGTGAGCTGATGGTATTTCTAAGCTCCGGCACCAGCCTAGTAGATTGTTTCTCCTCGGCGTGCTGGTTGCATCGACTTGTGGCGAGTCTGCAATTGCCCGGGGTAGTCAGATGGATACGAGTCCCGAAAGCTCATGCTGGCCGACGCGGAACCTGTTAACACAGCAACGAGGTCAGCAGATCGCTGACGTCGCAAAACGGCGCGTATGCTTGAGCGCGGGCGAGTATACGCCAGACAGGTGAGTGCACCTGCGATCCACGGTCAGGGCTCCATGCGTGGCAATAGAAGGGTAGCAGAAGTCGCCCTAAGACGAGGCGTACGAGGTCCCGTCGCCTTCACCCTGATGCACGATACGACTACATATCAGCTATGTGCGCAGTAGAATGATCGGGCAAAACATGGTCAGTCTAGCGTTCAAGCGAGAGCAAGAGCAGGCCGACTCACCATGCGACGACCTAGGATCGCAATGCCGCGATCTGGCTCTTGCGGCTAGCGGCCGCGGCACTGAAGTTGATTAGGCAACAGACGGAAGCAAGTCAGCGCGTCTACGCCTCATGAGAGGGGGTAAGCGCAAGCGGGCCGTCAGACACGTAGCGACCATTCGTCTTGTGCACGGTTGAACATGAGAGGACGACCAGGTGAACAACATTCCGGATGTTCGGCTGTCCGCATCCTGGGTTCGCAGACGGCGAGGAGATTTCTGCAGATCCTGGAAGGAGGGATAGGTCCCGAGGTCTTCGACAGGAGCGTGACCGTCGGTGTGCCGTGGCGAGGGATGGTAGTAGATGGTAGTAGACTGCGGTGCACGCGTCGGCGGGTGTGATTTAGTGTTTGGGAAGCGCTTACGCACAGAGCAAATCGCAGAGAGACCAAGCGTGATAGCAAGCGTAAAATTCACGCTGATTCGAGGGCCGGGCGCGCGGATTCGGCGGAAGGGAGGTGTAAAGAATTGCGCGCTGTTTGCAAATATCGCGTGACTGCATTGGCGGCAATAGACAGACCAGGCAAGCATGTCGAGGTCGCGAGTTGGCCGTCGAGGAGGAGGAGGAGGAGGAAAAGGACCTTCGCTGAGCGCCCAGACGCGTCTGTGACGGAAGACCACGTGGCCCGCGTCGCGTCTGCACAGCTGCTCTTCTCTCCGTTCAGTCGGGAGGAGGAAGAGGAGGGTTTACACAAGTTCAAGCCGCATGAGGCCAAGAAACTATCGATGCTCCACCAGACTCGGAACCTCGCTCAAACCTGCATTCCTCCTCCAGGCTCCAGTGCCGCCGTCAGGGTTCCACGGTGCTCCCTAGGCAGACACTACATGGTTAGGCGGGGAGGCAAACATGACGCGAATGCCGCTCACTGCTCCGAGGCCTTGGTAGCTGAATGAAAAGAAGGAAGGAGCTGCGGTGCTCTCTGAATCGATTTTAAGTATGTACTTACTCACGGGAAACAGGTGCATTCAACATTCGCTGCCCTCCTCCACAAGCTCTTCCTGGGTTACAGACGATCTCTGCTCACAAGGTGAGAAGGTATTGGTCTCCAGAAGGTGGAACATGTGGAGCTGACCGCTATGTGCTAACAGTACCATGCCTACTGCAGACCTTGAGCTTGAATTCCCGAGCCGAGGACCTTGAGTCGACGTGGCGCTCCGAGGTGCCCGCCGGCGCCGGCGCTCTCACCTCCGAGAACTCGCGAGCGACGACTGGAGTCTGGAGGCCTCCTCTCACTCAGCTCTTACTACTCCATACTGTTGCAACAAGTAAGTACTACCTCAAGGCCGCACATTGGTGTCACAGCCTGAGCTGAGAACGGACAGGTGTTTGCAACTCAGTAAGATTTCTAACGCGCATCGTCACTCATATCCAGTGGATGTGTAGTAGGTAACAATGTGGTCTCTGGCGATAGGAGAGCGCAGCTGATGCAGTTCTCCAGATTTAGGACTCTACTCCGTCCAGTCAGCGCTGTCGCGCCAATTGTGGTTCATCGCTCGGCGCATCAGTGAACGTTATCAGACAGCATGTCGGGCTAAATGCCGTCCGCCATGACACGTAGCCGAAGCTCCCTCGGTGATGAGTATTACCCATGCTCTTGCAGGATGTAAGTACTGAAGATTCCTGGTTTTCGATAAAGCAAATGCTATGGTCACCTTGCGTGGGCGCAGACTCCCCGGTTCCACTGTCAATCATGCTAGGGAATTCTGCGCTCGTCAAGGGCGGCATCGGTGGCTTTTAACCACATATTTGCAATGCGCTGACATCTGTTTGATCTGCAGTCTGTATATAAGTGCGACTCGACTCCCCCCGGAGTGCTGAAACGACTACCTCCCGTCCATCGGCACTAGGACGTCGCACAATGAGTGAACACTGACCACCTTGCATACCATAAATTTCATTGACACTCCCTCTATAGGCCCAACGAATGGCCCGAAGCCCGGCGTGATCGTCGAGACATTGGGCGCAGACAAGTTCACCGATGCTCTCAGGGCAATGGCAGAAGTCACCAGTAAGCCCAACGTCGCGAAGAATCACACCGTCGACATAGAAGGAGCAGTTGACACCGTGTTCATGGCCGTCGACGCCCTGGCGTCTCTGCACCCAGCCGTGTCAGGTATCTCTCCAGAGCTTGTTCGACGATCGCTGGTTGCTGAACACATTCTCATGTAGTTATCAAAGTCCCGCTAATTATCATTCAAAACTGTGCCATAAACCGCGAAAATCGGAGTCGAATCGCGCTGATGAAGCTCAAGATGGCGGAGATGCTGTGTGCGCTCTTCGAGTAGGCTTGCTAGTTTCAGATATCAAGCACATCTGACATACTCTCCCTTCAGAATAAGATTCATAGAGGTCGACGAGGAGAAGGTCGTCGACCTTGATGATGGCCGCCTTGAACGGTTCTCCGGTGCATTGACTGGTAAGTTCCTCCAGTGATACGCAAGCACCCACGAGCTGAAAAGTTTGAAAGTACTCTGCAAGGAAATCAGTAACACTCTCGTCAAGGTCGGTAACCTCGTGGAACGTTATGCGAAGGAAAGATCGCTACGTGAGGTCCTACTCACGTTGCGCTCTCCCAGTACTGACGGCCAGTCACTCAGGCCGCGTGATTTGGGCGAACGATTGGAAGGTGAGTAGCTTTCTGGTGCCGCTTCATTGGTGATGGTACTCATCTGTGTCTCGATAGCAACAAATCAAGGAATGCTGTGACGACTGCGAGAGGAACAAGCAAGCCATAGGATACAGAATCAAGGTTTTCACCGCTGTGAGTAAGCATCCAACTCTCGTATAGTAAGATATGGATGATCTCCCCTCACAGAAACAAGTCCTTGATATCTCGAAGACGCTCTCGGAGATCAAGGTGTCCACCGATATCATCAGCAAGCAGTTCGACCCGACCCAGCAGAAGGAGCGCCAGTTGTACGACGAGATCAAAAAACGCGGGCTTGAGGGTCGCCTGGATCGTCTTACGGACGAAGAGCTCATTGATCTTGCCAAGAAAGCGGACGAATCAGGAGGAAACAGACCGAACGCACAGGAACTACGCGCGTATCGCGTGTCTGTCAAGGACCTATTGGAGAGTTCACTCCGCGGCTTCGAGATAAGGTTGGACATGCACACGAAGCAACTCGACAAGGCACTGTACCACCTCAAGAGGCTCCCTACAGATGCACGGTTGTATCAGCGGATTGAGGACCCGGTAAGGCCCACGAAATCATCAGCGATTGTCGTCGCGCACTCATAATGTACATGTTGGTAGGATATTCGGAAGCTCTGGAGAGACTGGGTGAGGACCTGCCCATCGTATGGGTGCGCGTCCGCATTGACCACGTCCTTCCAGAAATGGCCTGGCTCCGTGGAAGCAAATACCTTCACTCTCAACCTCTACGAGTTGGTTTTATTTGCTGGCTTCATCCGTCTTACTCTGATCTCATATTCCGACGTTCGCAGTTACTTCGTAGACTTGACACGCGAGGCGCGTCGGGAGGCCGCACTCTCACAATCCTTCTTACGACCCGGCGCGATCACGATACAGACGTCTCTCGTAGTGCATCAGAGTCCCATATCTCCAGTTTCAGACGCCGGAGGCGACGACGTCGGGGACGAGCAGTGCACGACGGGCCCCAAGGCTCTGGAGGACTACTGGTGTACCAGATACTTCAGCTTTCGGAACATGTCGATCTTCATGGAAGGTTCGTTGGTGCTTGTATGACGAAAGATTGCTAACTGATCGCTTTCTCGCTCTTAACAAAGCCATGGATGCCGACGGCAACGGACTTGTCAAGATCAAGGAGGTCAACGAGTTCACACGAGCCAAGCCGCCCTCACTGTCGCTCATGGAGTGGATTGCGTACCGGTCTTACGGTGAGCGTCGAATTTGCGTCGCAGATGGGCCGAGGTGACTGCTGACCGCCTATCTTACAGGTTGGTTGATCGCCAGCTACTTGTACAAGTTGCGCATCCAGTACATGATCGAGATCATGCTTGCTGTGGACTACGCTCCGGAGAATTGCTCGGCCGTCACCGGATATTTCATTCGTGTTCCTGATATCCTCATCCTCTTGTCGACAATCCAGACTCCCGTTTTGGAGGACTCATCCTTGGTGAAGGTCGTTCACACCGTGATGAGTCACCAGGAAAGGCAGCTTGCGGACGTCCTCGACACCCTCAAGTACAACGTCACTGATGACGGGATCACGTTGCTCTCGTCCGTCAATGGCGCCGAAGGTTTCGAGATGGGAAGCGAGCTTGAAAGCGTGCGTTGTATCTAATGCCTCCTTTTTGCGTCGCTGACCAGTGACCCGTGTGCTAGTTCCTTCTCCCTGTTCTGTTCTTGCTCCTCTTCCGCCACTACGAGCTCCTCAAGCTGAGCGCGAAATATGTTCTGAATGAAGACGAGATTGGGCGGAACGCTGTCACCGCAATAGCCGTCATCATGAACGCCGTCTCCGATCGGGTCGCGAGCCTCGCTGGTGAATGCTACTGAAAATTCGCATGAATCCCGCTGACAACGATTGCAGACCATTTCCGAAAAATGCAGCTGGACGTCAGGCAGAAGTTCGAAACGTTTGCGAATGGCATGGTAAGCAGACTCCCCATTATCCCTGTACGTCATACTGAGACGCATGACATTCGTATTAGTACAAGGGGATATTCCGCATCGAAACCAGCGACATGTCCTTCACGCAGATTCAGGATGAAGCTACGGTCCCTCAGAACACGCTGCAGACACTCGCCTCCCTTCTTCAATCCTACGATTGCCAAGAGAACATGTTATTCAACGAACTAAATCTGTCTCCCAACGTCCTTCGCCCGGATCTCGCCCACTTCGGCCGTCTGCCAATCTTCGGCGCGGTTGCTCCAGATCGTTCTGCCGGGCTCGCTGCCACGGAGAACGACTGTCTCCGCCACGATGACTACGAGTCCCTCTTGCGTCTCAGGGAGCAATATGGCGTGGAGTTCGTACGGTCCTGGAATCGCGAAACAGATGTTGAACGCCCCCGTGCATCGTTGGTGTCTAGCGGAGTTTCCCAGTGAGTCGACAGCCCGAATATCTACATTGACACGAGCTCACTGCCACGCATGTAGCGCATTTGTTGGTTGTGACGGGTGCCGATCTGCAGTGTCCGGAATTCGTTACAAGTGTGTGCAGTGCGCGAGTGGGTAGTCCATCTTCGTGCTAAGCTTTCATCGGCTCACCGCTCATCTAGACTTCGACTATTGCGATACATGCCACGCGAATCCGCCGTCCATCCCTCCAGAGGACCCTGTACTCACGTTGCACGAGGAGACCCATGACTACCTTGCGGTCAATCAAGACGCTCCGACGCCAATACTAGATATGATGAGGCATGGTCTCGAGTCGCGGGAGAGGGTGGTAGTGATCTCCCTGCTGACGCTCGGAGTCTCTGAAGCCAAAGAGAAAGCCAGCGACCTCGCGGCCCTCATCCAATATTGCTCCGGCCCGTTCGACGATGTTCTCCCAGAGGCAGTTGAGCGAGCGAAAACCTTCTTGGACAGCCTTGGGGACGAAGGGGAGACCTGCAAGCAATCGTTGTTATGTTTGAGGCTGTATCGCAATACCCAAGGACAGTACGTGGCATCCCTCCTTTGTCTTTGACCGAAGTACGCTGCTTGATATGGCCGCACAGTTACGCCACGTGTGACGGATGCGGAGGAAACATTCAGGGCAATCGCTTCAAATGCATAGACTGCTTCGGTAAGATTTCGGACGTATTCTTGCTATGGACTGGCTGACTGATATACCGTCTACCAGACTTTGATTTCTGCCAGGCATGCCATGATACCTCACCATCCAGTCTGGGAGATATCGGCACCCACGAGGCCTCTCACCGTTTCGCCATCGTTCGGCACCCACTTCCATTGATGCTCGTACATCGTTTGCTAGCATTTGTTGCCAAAAAAGATGCGGGCACAAGAGATATCTTGCGAGAATGGCACGACGGCCTGGTTTATCTCAAATCCACAAGATCGAACGAGTCAAGCGAACCCGAGTACCACGGGGGGGAGGAGGAAGAGTCAGATGAGGACCCATCACACACCGATCACCTTGAGCATGATGTCACTCCCGCTAGTAGTGAAGGGGCTGTACAGGACGAAGCAGTCCTAGTGGCAGAAGGTCCGTTCGCCGAGGGTACGTTCAATTACAGTGAGGATATGGCATATCGACGATATCTAATCTCTTCCGCAGATTCTCAACCGGGTGACGCTACGGGCGACCCCACAAAGCTCGAAGATGATGATGGGAACGACGAATGCGATATCGACGATCACGACCATGTACAAACCTTCGGCGCACAGCAAGACATAGTTACGGCCGAAACCGAAGGTAAGCCGGACAACACTCGAATAGGCGTCAGGACTCCACTGAGGTATCTACAGAGTCTAGTGAAGTGGGAGACGATACCGGATCCTTAACTAGGCTCTGCGATGGCCTGTGTGAGAAAGCGATGGCAGGGGATTCGTATCGCTGCCTGATATGCGAGGGTACGTCAGGGGAACCCTTCACATTGCGTTCGTGACACTTCATGATATCTCTGCAGATTGTCTCCTATGCTCCGACTGCGCACTATCGGACGGTGTAATACTGAAGTTCGACCCTCCTCACCGTCCCACTCATGTCATGGAGATCATACCAGGGACATCAACTGCGGACAAAAGGACGGGCACCGACCTCGGCACCATTGTTGACCCATCCACGCAAGTGTCTCACGAAGCGTGCAGTATAGCTGATGTGCAACGACTAGAGGCGAGGATGAACAGCATGGAAGAGAAGCTGAACAGCATGGGGGCGAAGCTGAACGACACCACCACACAGATGTCGGCACTTCTTGCGGGTATCACGGAGCTGCTCGCCCGGCTCGGCACTTCCGCATCTCCGTGAAGTGCTGAAGGTTCAATCTGTCCGCAGCATCCTGTAAAAATCGATATGCCCGTGATGGACCGAGTCGCGTCCGACTGTATGCATATATATTACTTCTCCACTCAACCTACTCCTCTCGAATTCTCAGCATGTGAACACAGACGGCCCTGTGGTAGCATTAGCCAGGGTCCTTCAGCGACGGACTAGATGCTGTGTCTACGTACCGGGAATGGTGTAGTTCTGCAGGGTCTGGTAAATATTGATCTTGACACCTGCGGCAAGCAACATTGTCAGGTAATGTCCCCAAGCACATCACCAGTGAGTTCATACCTGGGTCGGTGCCCTTGTACGCGCCAGGGAACGACACGGTAGCGGGAGACTTGGAGCCAGACCCGCCCGTAACGTTGATTTGCGCACATTCCATATAAAATTGCGCGCCAGGGTAGCTTGATGCGGCGTGCAGAGCTATATCATGGCATCGTGTGAGTAAAAGTCCTAAGTCTGCGAGTCAGGGACATACCGATGACTTCATGGCGCAAGAGATACTGGCCGGACTCGATGCAACTGGGGATCGTAAAGGACACCTTTCCCTTGTTCGCAATGAGTCGGTCAACAGCCCAACTTTGGTCCGACGGAGTCAGGCCGTCCTCGTAGATCTTGAACCACTGCAGACCGGTGACGTCGCTCTGTGTTGCATCCGGAATCTTCGCACTGTGAAGGCGTACATGAGTATCAGCGAGCGAGGGCAGCAGGCAAAGACGTACAGATATGAGATGACGGGACCCTTGTGGCTCGCATCGATGGGGTCCGCAGGGTCACCTGCAGCTTGGTTCAACGTATGGTGCCACTGTTAATTCGGGTGAGCGTGGGGGTCGCAAGGATAGATTTGTTTTACATACTTCAGCGGTCACGCTTGCACCGGCGGGCACATCGATGACAGCCTTAGATACCGGCGTATGGTATGGATTGATGCCTATAAACATCCAAAACGTTAGTTCGAATCCTCTCGCATGCTCGCTTGTGTAGCCTTGCCTCCGTTGCAGATGATGTCATTCGAGGTAACATCGGTGATGGGCTAAGAGGTTGAGCTCAACCCGGAAGGGCAGCAAGGATGGAAAGTGGGCACTTACACCGTCGTAGTCCGGGGCACGGATACCAGTAAGCTCTCCCTGGTCCACACCATTCACGTAGAGCTTTTGGAAGATGGTATGGGCCGAGGCGGAGCTAACGAGAACAGCCGCAGTCGCGAGAGCAGTGAGCTTCGTCATTATGTGCGGGCGTTGAAGTCGACGACGCAATCCCCCACCATCACAGCCCCTTCTTATACGCTCGCTGGCCACGATGCAGCACGGCATGTTATTCGGACATCCTGCACCACATCCTGCGACATTCGGGTTCCCTCGTGCGGGGTGCAAGAATAGGACAAGCACGGCGAAATCTTCCATTCACTCACCGCAAGACCGTCACAGTGGTGGATGACATCATGCGGGGGATTTGAGGTTGCTGAATGAGAGGAGTTGCTTTCAGGAAGCGTCAGAATGATCCGCAGGCGAAGTGGGATGACTTACCTCTTCTCCGAGGTATACCCTCTGCCACCGTAAATCCTCTTGCTCCGTGCGAGCGAACTGTGACCGTTGTTCAACCTTTATTACCGGGAATCATATCAGCGATACAGTTGGGACAGAACATTCCCAGCAAATCTGCTTGAGGTACGCGTCTAACCAAGTGAGCAAGTCCGGCGTTACTTGTACGAAACTTCGGAGTCATTGATGCATAGACGTTCTCGTGGACGTATACATCAAGGTCGACACACGAAGGGGTATCTAGCAATCAACAGGACCATTGGCGAGTTGATCTCAGCAAGTGAACACAGCCGGGCCTGGAGATAGATCAAAAGAACGCTCACTCCGAAGTCGGCAGACAACTCACCTGGGACAGTATAGTTCTGGAGCGTCTGGTAGATGTTGATCTTCACACCTGTAACTGGAGTCAACGTTTGGTCGTACGACACAAGATAATCCCTCCTTACCCGGGTCGGTTCCCTTGTAAGCACCGGGGAACGACACGGTAGCGGGAGACTTGGCCCCCGAGCCACCCGTAACGTTGATCTGGGCGCATTCCATGTAGAATTGAGCACCAGGGTAGCTGGACGCCGCATGAAGAGCTATAGCGTAGGCATCCACAGATTCAGAACCCGAGGACTGACGATACTTAGTAAAGCAGAGGAACGAACCGATAATCTCGTGCCTCAGCAGATACTGCCCCGAAGCGATGCAACTCGGGATAGTGAAGGAAACTTTGCCCTTGTTCTTGATCAAGCGGTCGACGCCCCAGGACTGGTCCGACGCGGTCAGGCCGTCTTGGTGGATCTTGAACCACTGGAGGCCGGTGACAGAACTCTGGGTCGCGTCGGGTATCTTCGCCCTGCAGAAGCATGTTGATCAGAAGTACCAACTACCGAGGGTAAGGATACAGGCAACGCACAAGTAGGTGATTATGGGTCCCTTGTGGCTGGCATCAATGGGATCTGCAGCATCGTTCGCGGCTTGATTGAGGGTATGATGCCACTGGAGGACGAAATTGCGTCAGAAGGCTTCGCCCGATGCATTATGTTAAGCGGGACATGCCTCCGCGCTCACAGAAGCTCCGGCAGGAACGTTGACGACAGCCTTAGAAACAGGCTGGTGGTACGGGTTGATGCCTACAATTGCCAGATCAGCATAGAGTGCAGAGGTCCAGCGGATCACAAGCACGAACCTCCGTTGCAGATGATGTCGTTCGAGTTCACGTCGGTGATGGGCTATTCTCGTACGATGGTCAGTATACGAACAAGTGAAGAGACTTTGCCAGACTTACTCCGTCATAATCCGGCGCTCGGATGCCGGTCAATTCACCTTGGTCGACGCCGTTGACATACAGTTTCTGGAAGATCGTGTGCGCGGATGCGCATCCTGAGAGGAGGAGTGCCGTAGAGAACGCAAGGAGCTTCATGGCGTCGCGGGTGGCTAGACGTCAAGGCGATTTGCTGGTCTTATGTATGACAAGAGGTTGCTTGGAACTGGGACCGCGTATGTGCCAAGGAAAGGCGGCGGTTGTTGCAAGCAGTATGTGCGATGACTTGCGTGCACCGGATGCGAGCTTTAGCAGAAACATCGCCGACGCAGGTCCGAGGAGTATACAACGATGCACACGCGAAGACCATCTCCGGCGGGATGGACCGACTCTTATGCCCGAAGCAAATGTACGGACAACATCTGATCAGTTCAAGTCAGAGAGTATACAGAGAAGGTGGTTCAAGACATACCTGTAGGTCAACGTAAACCCGGTGTCGGGGCGCTCCGGATCGAGTAACTTAAGCGCTAGAACTTGAAGAAGTCTCGCCTCTCGGGCTGCGACCTTCGGTGAAGCAGTATGATACAGCGGCCTCAGCAAGGTCCGTGGAAGATGTACAAGCGATAATGATAATGCTACAAACGCCAGAGTCGGTACCCTAACGGGATGCTGATCGCCCAGAGATACAAATTACAGTGGAGGTATGGTTCAGTACTTGTTCGCCGCGAGATATCGCATGATTGTGAGCGTAGTCAGGATTTCTACCAAACATGCGTCAGTCCAGCGATCCTCACTACAAATATGCGGAGCACTCACCAAGTGCAAGGTGCGTGAAGGGTTCGTATATGGTCAACATGTTACCCGAAGTGTTGTACGCGGGCTTTTCGGGGGGCTTAAGGCTGTAGTGCGCGACGATGTAGTCGCGAGAGTCGACACACTGCAAGCCTTGGCTCAGCTCGAGATCGACGGATGAAGCGGGTATCGCAGACTCACCGACCACTCGTGCCCCTTCACAGCGCGGTGTATCCAACGATACTCCTCGCCATTCGCAGCTGCAAACTTCCGCGATAGCGACCTGAAACAGAAGACAAACGTGCGTCAGCGCATCATGCTTCGAGCGCAAAAGCGGTGCTAGCCGCATATGTTCGAGAACAGACACTCACCCTGCAAACATCGATGTCTTCCGCAAGTACTGCCCCATGGGCATCGATACGCCCGACTGGACGAACGAGACGGTCCCGAGCGCCCCATTCGGGCCGAACTCCAGGACGACCGCAGGTTCGCGCTGGGGCGGGCGCGAGTGGCGCTGGCTCGACGAACGACGTCCAGTGTTGTAGACCATGAGCGTTGACTCAGCGGGGAAGTGTGCACTTTGTGCGGGAGAGGGCCGCGCGACGCGCAGGAAGAGGCGGTCGTAGATCTCGTCGAAGTCCGAGCCTGTGTATTGACCTGAGCGGTCCTCCAGGTAAAATGGTAGCGCTTTGTTGATCATGGTCGGATGGCTGAACGCCTTCAGTGACAACGTAGTAGAGATCAGAGGGGGCGGTCCTGCTGGCGGGAGGCAAGGTTGAGTGAGATGGCTAAGGGGATGGTGGTGAATATATAGTGGCTGCGGCGCAAGACAGACAACTTAAATGGGGCGAGTGAAGAGGTGGTCAGACGCCAGATCGGGCACCCGAAGGGTCCACGGATGGCACTGGACGTGCTCACGTTCGAAGAGGACCTTCCAGGTGAGCCGCAGCGCGTGTGCCGATCATGTAAGCTCCATCGCCTCCCGTCTCCGCCCCTTCGCATCTCACGTCGCACATCTCTCGCCCAGCCGAGGCTGAGCCAACGTTCGCACCACCTGCGCGGAGGTACACGAGATAGACGAGGAAAAGAAGCGCTGCGTGCGCCCGACGCAGCACTTCTTTTCATCTGGGCTAGTGCAGAACAGGGACAGTACACACGGCCGCGTCCCATGCTCGATATAGCCCCTCCGGCCATCCCAGCAGCCGAAACTCCCGGTGCTCGTCGGGAGTCGCGCCCCGTCAAACGCCCCAATGCGCTGCGCGCACGACCAGTGCGATGTTGGCCAAGGACGTCGGGCAGCATGCGCCCAGCGTACCGAACACCCGAGAGAAGGAAGAAGTGGCCAGAGGTGGATTCGCTAGACGAGCGTAGAAGCAATACGCCGGAGCGCTCCTCGGGCACCACAACGCCATTGTCATGCCACCAACATCCGCACCCACGTCACAGAACCAGAGAAGGTACTCACCGCGGCACGTGAGGGCAGGCGTAGGGACGCATCCCGACCGTGGCAAGGCCAACCGGGGGATCGGTTCGACCTCAGCGTCATCGCGACGAGTCTTCAATGAACTCGCCTCTTCACCCGCACGGAATCGAAGTCAGAGAGGGGCACTACGGCACCCAGGGACGAAAGTCCGCGACAGTATGTGGCACAGGGCCTGCACTACTGCGATCTAGGACTGTCCTTGGAGACAGGGCACGACAGCCTTCTGTTCATTTCGGTCCCCTGGTCCGAGAACAAAATGCGCGCTGGACATCAGTGCCCCAATAAACACACGTAGCATGACTTGTAACAAACTCACATTGATCCGTCAATATCGTTTCGACCCCGGAAAGCCGTTGGGGACGCCTTGTCCGCCGTCAGCTGCCGGCTTGAAAGTGGGACCACTACGAGCGAGAATCACCGCACCTGCCGGAAGCGCGTCGAAGTGTTCATACGGGGAAGCAGCTGACAAGCGGGCAACTTGACATGTTCTATCGACGTCAGTGTGAAAGAGACTCGGCGCGTGGGTTCGGCGTTCTCACATCGACGCACCTGACCTGCACTATGTGGACAGTGGCCCGTCACGGCAGCTCGAGACGGGTCTCACTAGACTGACAGCAGATGGACAGGTACGCAAGGACGCCGCCGGCAGGGAATCCAGGGGTAACTGTGTTGCACCGGAAGCCCCTGCACAAGACGCCGCGGGATTGCGAAGCGATTGCGTGGTTTGACAGGTCATTAGAGAAGACACTGCTCACCTCGATTGCTGTGACGTGGGTAGCTTCTGCACGATCGTACGGCACTTCGTCCCGAGGCTGCGAAGGAACCTGACGCGTCCTTCCTCGCCAGGTAATCCATATCACGACACCGAGAGGTCTCGGAATCTAATACAAGAAACACGCACAGTACGAACCATCGGAAGGTCCGTTAATATTTTGGTACATCGCAAGGCCACCTGACAGACGGGGCGTGTCAGTAAACGTACTTCACCGTCGAGGAAAGTGAATCTCGCCCTGCTCAACTCAGTCGAGAGGGAGAAAAGAACACCGACCTATACACACCCGCACCGGTCCTCCGGCTGATCCTATGTCTCGCGCTGCTCGATGATGGCCGAGCTCGTCTTCGCGTCCAGGAAGAGCTCGCCCATTTCGCTGACGTCCTCGAGCTGTATCTCCTTCCGTCCCGAAAGCCCGGCAAGGATCGAAGCGGGTGTGAGCAGTTGCAGTGCATATCTGTAATAAGAGAGATGATTAGTCACGGTCGCACATGAGGAAACTCAGGTCCCGCGTACCTCAGTGAGCTGTCCACGCCCTTCTGGGCCAGCGTGTCAAGAACACCCTCCCCAAGCTGCAGGCCCTCCACGTTCGCACGCAACTGCAAGACCTTGGCGATCTCTTCTTTGTTGTACGTCGTTGCTCGGACGATCACACACCTACAAACATGGGACGATCAGTGAGGACACCAAGGTCGTCAGGTCAGAGGCTCTGCGTACCGGTCAAGCAAATCAACAGGAATGCCATGCGGTGCGTAGATGTCAGTTGTACCCCGAACAATCGTGTTCCCCCGGTTTGTCGCCAGGATGACTGTCGGGGCCATGGGGGACTCGAGGAGCGCATTGAGGTACGTGAAGCATTCGATGTCCAGCATGTGCACCTAGCCGCCGTTTCAATGCAACGTTCGGTACGAACATAGCGCGTTGGACATACCTCGTCAATGAACACCACGCCGGGCACAACCTCCGCAACGCCTTGATCGACGTAGCCCTTCACCACTCGGTTGACTTCTCTCCGCAGCTTCTCCGTAATCTCTGTCCGACCGCTCTTCACCAAGCTGCCCATCACGCTCATGATGTCCTGGCCGCCCTGTGGTCGCGCGTTCGCGGCATCAAGGTCGCCCAAAGTGACATCCTGCACCAGCTCTTTCTTCTTGTGCACGTCGCCTTTCGGAAGAGGGACGTATGTTTCTGACTCCAAGTCATACGACGACGCGTACGCATCGGAGCGGCCCACGCGCTACTCATATGGGTCAAACTTGATCTCTATGCGCATTTAAGTAACACGTACCTTCACTGCGCCCGTGTTGGCCTCCACATATATCACGTCTCCCACCTGAATCTTCTCCTTGAGGATAGCTTCGTATATACTCGGGTCGAGTCGCAGCTGCTTGGTTCCGCGAACGGTCTTGAGTCCAACAATTACGTGTGAGACGGTTTTGCCGTACCCGCTCAGAGGGTTCTCGGACTCGGTTGGTGTCAGCTCCGTAACCTCTCCCTCATAGACCTCCTTTGTCTCCTTGATTCTGAGACCTGCGCAGTCTAAGCGTCGAACATCTATGATGGCTACAGCCGCAAGCGAGACGCACCTATCGCTCGCCGGAACGCCTCCGCGAGGACTTCCGTCTTTTTCACCTCCGTGCTGTACACCTCCGAGCCGACCATGGGGCAGAAAGGGACCTTCGCACCAAGCTCCTGCGATATTGCAAGCGCGAGCGCGGTCTTGCCAGTCCCGGGCGGACCTACGAGCAGCAGGGCACGACCAGAGAATTTGCGCGACTTGACGAGATCGACGACGACGCCGCAAGCCTACACGGAACCAGACTGTTAGGTTCACTGAACACTTGGTTCACGTTCCTGCCTCGACCAAAATCGCAACCTCGACGTACCTCGCGCGCAGCGACCTGTCCAACGAACCCTCCGCTATCCGCTACCGCATACCCCTCTGCATTCAGTCCAAGGCCTTTGATGTGGGAGTGGGGCGCGATGCGCGACGACCGGCTGGCGGAGGTAGTAGAAGGTGGGGGGACGGCATTGTGGGCGACGGGTGCTGAGGATGAAGCACCCGCGGTAGATGGACGCATGACACTGGACATGGCGGCGAGCTCGTCGTGAAGAATGATGAGGAACGACCTGAACGCGACGACCTGCACGTTCGATCGCGAGACGCGCGTGCGTTTCTTTGATCTCCGCTTTTCTCCGATTGTCCTCCGCGCCGATTACAGAGGACACTCCGCTCATCTCCGATCAAATAGAGATCGCGTCCGTCGCTCGCGCGGGCCAATCTGGACTCTGTTGTGTACCATGCCGTCGTCTTCAAACAAGCCTTTCGTGCAGCCTGGAGAACCTCTCAATGACTTCCTGAGGTCGTTCTGGCGAAGACAAATCGATACCGCCGAGCAGGAGACTCCCGATTATCGCCATCCTCCGCTTCCGCTCGCGCGAATCAAGAAGGTCATGAAGAGTGACCCTGAGGTCAAAGTACGCTGCGCTGCTGGAGAGCTTGGCTTGGTATGTGATACTCACAAAGCTTTCAGATGATTGCGGCAGATGGTGCGTGATAGAGAAGCCCCTGCGCGGTCGTGCGAGTCTCACGGAAGTACCAGCCCCCATTCTCTTCTGCAAAGCTTGCGAAAGTACGCTGTCGGCATCTTCATCGACGTCCTACCTACCATGACTGAAACTATGCATGTGCAGTCTTTATTGCCGAGATAACCGCGCGCGCATTCATCATCGCCGACTCAAACAAGCGGCGAACCCTGTCGCGCGCCGACATTGCGAAGGCCCTGAGCAAGTCCGACCAGTTTGACTTCCTCATCGACATCGTGCCCCGTGAGGAGCCTCCCGGCGGTGGTGCACAGGGTTCGAATGCTGCTGGCCGCGTACCCAAGAAGGGGGCCGCAGCACCAGGCAACGCGAGCGCCGTAAGTCTCCAACGTCCTTTCACGCGTTTTCCCAGTCCTAATAGACGTCCAGACGGCTCAGAGTCGCGACGACTCGCAAGACGATGCTTTGGAAAATGGAGGGGGTGACTCTGAGGATGTCCCAAGTGCTGTGGACCTGGAGCAGGTACGTCACGAACATTCAGTCTCTGGTTCTCGTTCATTTACCGTGTACCCACTACTAGCTCCAGTCACTGCTGCAACCGCCTGGCTCTATAGAGTCTCGCTGAAGTTCCTATCTGTACGTTATGATGCTGTCAATTTGCCTGGATTATTGTTGCTCGCGACCTGTACTGTTTCCTTGTATATCGTACTCATATGCACAGTCCCCTTCACGCCGGAAGCTCCAGTGTTCCTAGCTGAGGCCAGTCAGGACGGCATGGTATGGTCGAGGACTGCTCCGGCGAACACTGAACTCGCAAAGCGCCGTGCAACCTGAGGGCACCAAACATTCCCGCCGTCACCGTCTCGCTGACTCGTCCTCTAACAATTCGCCTTGACAGTGTCAAGGTACATATAGCAGCCTTTGTCCCACCACTAGCACCATGTACTGACTCGTCGTTGTTTCCTCCGCCAGCGCAAACGACACATACAACTTACAAGAATATTTGTGCCAGTACATGTCGCAAAATATGACGAGAGTCTACCGGACTTTCTCATCCGTTCTCGGACGGGCCAGCAACGCCATTCGAAGTGACTGACTGGTCTTCGAGATGGGCTTGCAGGCTCGTGCTGCGTGCGTTCCTCGGCTCCCTACGCCAAGTAATCGCTGTGACTGACAACTCCCATTCGTTAGAAGCAGAAGGTGCTGCCCGTGACAAGCGAGACGACTCAAAGCGCAGGAAGCTTACATCCTCCAGTCTGTCCCTTCGGCGATGGCACGTCGCGTCTCGGACTGTGGTCGCGCACTTAAAGCCTCCTTGGATGCGCTACGTCACGCCTGCGCATCCTGCGGCGCGCTCTATGAGCGATGGCCATGACATGCATCCGTGACGGCTCGGCCATTACGCCCGGTGAGCCAAGCTGAGCCATTCAGTCGTCAGGTGCCTGGTGCGGTGCGGGCTAGCATGACATCCGAAAGCAAGCCAATCCCAATGCTGATGTACGTTCTTCGAATACGTCGACGTCTGACTAGGTGCATGCGCTGTACTCACAATTGAGCTGGGCACCGACCGGCGACAGACGATGATGGATTTCGCCCACTCGTGAGGCTAAGCCAGCGATAATCCCTCGATCCTTGCGCGAAGCCAAAGAATCCCGAAGTCTACTGCAGCCCCAAGAGAGACATCGTTTGAGCCACGAGCGTCGGCTCTCGCGGGAAACGGACGACGGGCATGCAATGCGCGTGAGAGCGGGATGCTTCACGGAGAGTTGCGTATACACTCCCTCCTTGTGCTCCGCAGATCAGCCTTACCACACCGCAGCGCGCAATATGGCTAAGCCCGGCGCGGTAGAGGAGAGCGACGTCACGGCAGGACGGTGTTCACAGTGGGGTGCGTAGTATGATGGCGGTACCTGAGGCCTGATTACTGACGTCGACGCACAGACGCACGAGAGGATCCCGCCCGGACTACTACCGGTTTATTCGCATTACCAAGACAGAAACATCACGCAGGACTACGCACTACGCCCCCAAACGACGACTGGAAAGAGTAAAGAGTACAATAACGAACGTGGGACTACGTACGAAGGATGACGATGTGAGTAAGGCTGAACGATGGGGTACAAATGGTCTCACCTTGAATCAAAGGACGACTAGACTGGGAAACTGCGCGCAAATCCTTTACACCGTGCTGGCGTTCGGGTCTACTGGCTGACGGCGCGAGTGACGGTGTGGGCGACCGTCCAGGTGGTGGGCGTGGTGATGGTGGTCACCCAGGGCTCCTCTGCAGGACGGGAAGGTCAGCGTGCGCAGCGAACTCGGGCTCGAACTCCCGACGACAAGGAATGCGTACTCTTGATGAAGCTCTGCAGCACCTTGGTGGCGGTGAACGTCTCAGTGGTGAAGTGAGTCGTGAGGGTAACGTCGCCGACGGGAGCGTCGCGTTTCTCGTTGGGCTGTGCGAAAGTTGATGAGTACGTATGAGACACCGAGGAGCCAAGCTCAAGAGTCAGGAAAAATGCACACGCACAGCGGCCACGGCAAGAGCGGCAAGACTCGCAAGGGTGATGAACGACTTGAACTGCATGTTGTGTACTTGTCACTGTCGTGAGGGGATAAGTGCAGGCGGGCAGGTTCGAAGCGAGGGAGCTAGTTGTAGGGCAACTGAAGCGGCACGGCCCCTTGGCGAGAACTTATATGGCTCCAACAGTCGTTGTGCCGCGCGTGTTACGATGCGCAAAGCACGCAAGGTAAGCTGACGAGGGGGCGATGCCCGGTCTTGCATAACAGGCTGGCCCGATCCGATGGTCGCGCGAGGCGCAGTAGGTCATGCCGAGTCGCAGCGGCCTCCGTACGAGATTCTATGAGGCTGATGAGCGGGCGAATGAACGGAGGGTTCCTGGCGCTATGGAGGGCTCAGCATGGGAAAGATGAGTCCTGCGGATGACGAGGGACGCATACGTACTAAGGAGCACGTTTGTAACCAATGACAGGAATGATGGGGCTGCAGATGGCGGCGGACGGACTTGGGATGTTCGGCCTTGTTCGGTGCGCGCTGTTCGCGTTGACTGCGGACATTCGGCCAGCGAAACAAACGCTGTCCGCCCGCCGTATGCGCTGTTTAGCCTCTGTATGGTAACTGTTCATTGTATCTAAGCTCTCCGATCTCGGGTGCGTGTGAGTGGGCCGACGATCGCTGCCAGCTGCGGCGCCAGTGCGCTGGTTACTTCAATCTCAGATACAGGCACCCTTCCCGACGCCTCCTCGGAATCTAAAACATCATTACATCTTCCGCTCAACACTTAATGGCGTTGGGCCGAAGCAAAGCCCCAATGCAGAGGACGCTACGCAGGAAGCCCCGGAATACGTGAGAACGCTCGCAACCACTGGAGGCCGCCGGAATGCATGGCCGCACGAGCGTAGTGTACTCACCTCCAGGATCGTGATGATGACGGGGCTACGAGTTGACAACGGAGTTCATAACTCGGAATGCCTGAGTGATTAGGTCAACGGTCCTCTCCGGCTTCACACAAGATGGTGGCTTAGTATGAGGGCACCCTACAGGAATCAGGGCTGATGGTGAACAATGGGCAAGACTCACCTTGGAATCCTGGATGCGTCAGGGACTGAAGCGTACTTCCGATGGCGCGGACGGAAGCTCGGCATGAAAACTACATTGTGACAAGGCGACCAAGAGGCTCGCGACGCAGTGAAGGTCGCCCACTTCCTCAAGCACCCCGCCGGGTCGGTTGACCTGAGTGCTATCGTCCGGACGTCGTACATCGGTGGTGGCCATGCTCATGCGACAGCTTGCTGCGGAGCCTGATCCGCATGACGAACCCAGCTGCGCGTCCCTGCGCACATTCATGTGTGGTCGTCGGTTAGCATCCTCGCTTGTGAAAGGCAAATCTCAATAGACGAGTTGTTGCAGTGAATCTGTCAAGACAAACATATTCCCGCAGCGGCGTGACACAAGGGGTTCAAAACGACGGCGGACATTGCCGGCAGTGGCGGCAGGTAATCGCATACCCAGAATATGTAGCCACACAAAGTGAAGCAGTAATGCAGTGAAGGAGTCAGGACGACGAACCTTGACGTGCAGCTTGCCTTGTCCGAGAGTCGCTCCATGAGAGGTCAGGAGGAACGGCGGTCGTCTCACTGAACGCAGTATGCACCAAGTGGGCCAAAGTATGTCGAGACGATATTCAGTGTACCTTCGCAGCGAGAATGAGGTTAGTCATCCTCTGAGTCACGTCTACAAAACCAACACTTACAGCTGGATAGACAGTTACACGGACTTCACGAGCTGGAAAGATTATGGTATCTGCGCGAGCGTGTCCGTGCTTCGTCAGTGAGTACTGCGTCGTTTGAAGGCAAAACAATCGTCGCGCACCCGGTCAATGAAGCATCAAGTGCCTTACAGGGCTGGCCGCGTCCCTGACCATCGGAGGACATGGCGGCACATCAACTCCCTTGGCTCCACACTCCTCGGTTTGCCGAATGCGACAGCACATCGACGGCTCTCGGCACCACGGGGCCCATCCCGCTGGTCGTGAGATCCATAGCATCGTCGAGCGACAGTCAACGAGCGAGTCTCGAGGTGGATCAGGACCAAGTGCCCATGCAGAGACATGGAGGCTGTGGACCACCTCCTGTCATCACGAGTCGTTCAGATAGGCGGCAGTGTAGCGGAGGGGCGGAGGGCCGACGTAAGTAACCCTCGTCCGTGCAACAGGAACTTGGATTGCCAAATGCGCCATACTCGGGAGTGGCCGACGACCGAATCGAGATCGTCCGAAGAGCGGATGAGTGCTCGCTGCCGCATCACGGTGTCGCAGCGAACTTGAGTGTGCCAGGCACTGATAGCCACCTCAAGCCTAGATGCGCACGTTCGGACCAACGGTCTCTGACCCTAGTATAAACAAATCAGTCATGTATCTGAAGTATCGGACGCATGCCAAGCATCACGTACAATTAATAAGGCCGAGTCTCTCAGAGTCGGGCGTCGACGACCGCATTCATATGAGGAAGACAAACAGAAGCCGCCGCCAGTGTCCAGTCGCGGGAAGATTTGAATAAAAGTACCTCATCACCATCCAACAGCCGACTTGCAAGGTTCACATTCTTTCGCAAAATTTACTCACCAAGGGGTATCCCAATCGTTGACCGTGGACTAGCCGATAGCGGAAACGTCTGAGGGTCTCACACGGTCAATTATCGGTGATATCGCAGTGCGTTTGCGCAGTTGATAGATCTCTGGCCAGGATGAGTGCGAAGAGACGGAGCGAGTCTGGACTCTGGATGGTAGCGAGTTAGGGCCGCAGGCGCCGGGCGGAAGACGCGGGTGCGGGTGAGCGCCTCGCCATCAGAGCGCAGCGTTTCACGGTCTTTTTGGTCTTTCCGGTCCCGTCACGACCTCCTGCGCTGCAGAATTCCCTCAGTCTCCATGTCTACGCGGTCGCTGCCGTTCGACGTTTCTTCAGAACTTTCCACCGTACGAGAAGTCGTACGAGTAGAACAAGCCCGCTACGTTCAACTGCGCCTCGAGCCCAGTACTTGTGAGTTTGCACGATGTTCGGATTGTCGACTTGTATCGCCGCGGAACGAGTGCATCTAATGAAACTGACATATCCCCTTATTTGGCCGTTGCATTCTCATCCATCATGTGTCAAACCCGCTGTTGTCCGCAGCACGTCCACTCTGATGCGTAACGTCGGGCGGACGGCGCGTCCTTCGCGAGGCAATATGTCCTCCGACGGCGGAGTGCTCTGCGTTGTCTCACACGTGTTCCTGAGGGCTGAGGACGAATTGTTCAACTGATGAAACTTGGCAGGAAAAGTACCTGTGTGTATCCCATACCGGGATGAAGATGGTGGGTAAGTCCGACCAGGCTCCTTCCCCTTTTGGACAACATTAGTCTCGCCAGCCAGACGTTATAGGCGCGGTTCTGCCTCGTCCAAAACGGGAAGGAGAACGGACAGAGGACGAGACAGAACCATGCGTATAACG
>ML211510.1:0-23077 GCA_004369055.1 Polyporus arcularius HHB13444
CAAGAGGGTGGCAGGAGTAGAATTCACTACCGGGGGTCCCGAAAGTGCAGTAAGCAATTTCCGCGGACCCCCCTCCCCCCCTCCCCCGTGGGAAACTACCAAATATGGTATGTTTTCCGTGAATGGCTGAGACATATTTCCCTAGTACGGTTTTCAGAATGTTTTACACCTGAAGCAACCGTGTAGGTGCGTTTGCGATACCTTAGGCAGAAGATTCAACAAGCATGATCGCATGCTTTGTGTCTGCTTGGGACCTCCGACCCCCCTCCCATTGAGCGTCTAAATCCCAATGCGGCAATTAGACGCCGTGATATTGCTTCCCGGTGTCGCTGACATCCATGAAAGCCTGAAATCTCCTTGATTGCGCTCAATTGGCCTTCGAATACATCTACGTATCGCGTCAAACATGCCCTGGGCTCTCCAAACCCCAAAAGGGTATGCACCGGATGACCGTCCAAAAGTGCATTAAGACCCTCGAGACCCCCCTCCCCCCGGGTACCCACGGTCTCGGCTTCTCCCGGTGCCACCCTCTTGCGTCGATGCGCAGCAAGACGCGTTTCGATTGGAGACGGTGCGCCTGCGACGCAGTGACGCAACTTGGACTTGACGTGAAGCGAGTGAACCAGTGATGTGAAAGGAAGCATGGATGTAAACTCACTGAGGTACGAAGAGCCTCTGTCCCTTCCCGCCGCTCCTCTCTGACTCCCGAGACGTTAACCGCCGCGTCGGTCCATTCTACACATGCACTCCTCTTCTCCGGATTCCAGCCAGCTAGAGTCCAGGGAGACGACCGTGATCAGTGCGACGCGAAGGGTAGAGATGCCAGGACATGGTGGAAGAGCGTATACGTGGATACGCCAGGGACTTCGCCTCGTCGCCTCAGAAGGTTCTCCGCCACAACGGGTCCGGAACGGCCGGGTCGCTGTCATCATTCGTCCATGATCTCGGTGCGCCGCGCTGCCCGCCATGCTCACGCTCCTGGTCTTGCCTGCCTGTCGAGGCTTGGTGGAGATGGTTCTCCCACAGGTGAGTCTCTCGTGTCTTATTGATATTCGCTGTGTACCTCGTCGGAAGAGCGCGCGAGCTTGACTCGCGTGTGCATTGAGTCGAAGAGAGGTGGTGTCTCGCGCGGGTGAGCTGAGGAGAGCTTGAAGCGACCGACGAGTCGCTCCGCGTATCTCAGCCAAGGTCCCTGAGAGACATGCGCGACGGGTTCGCATGGGTACCCAATGGCGTGTAAGTACGTCGCCTATGTAGACCGCGCGCGTCAGGTCTGCGCCGGGCGTCCCGCCTCCCTTGTCCGCGTACGGGATACCCGGAAGCAGGAGCGAGGAAGGGCTGTATGAACAAAGATGGATCAGGACGAGGTGAGCATGCTGCAGACCTGATGAATACTGCGAAGTCGTTGCTGAGGCCTTCTAGCCCAGGGTTCGCTCAGGCTTTTGTAATAATATATCTTCATTGGAAGCAATCAAGCTCTGAACATGGCATCGCGTTCGTATTTGAAGGGTTGGAAACAGAGCGAGCAAGCCACCTGCGGGTCCCATAAATTAGACTGCGTCCGCCCAAGCATGCATAGTCTGGTGCCCGTCGCCGCGTGGTTAAGTTCTCCTACTATGCCGATTCGGTCCCGATCTTCGAATAACAAGATAAGTACAGCATACTCGCAGAGAGCCCGTAGCCTTACAAGCTGTGCTCGTGTTGTTGTTTATATACGACGTGATCGCCGTCTCGGTGTCGCTCGGAAAGGCAAGTGGCGGCCGTGCATTGCTTGTTCGCTTCCATTCGCCACCGCCGATCGTGGGGCGCACGTCAACCACCCTTGACCACATTAACGTCATGCATCATGTCTTTCTTTGACTTATACAGATGCGCTGCGGTTTGCTAACCTTCCGCGGCAAGTGGCGGGCCTCGGACATCTGTCCTCCAGAATCCCCGCGCCGGCGCACTGAGCTCTGATCCGACCGGGAACTTGAACTTGAACTTTCCCGTCGCCGAAGACGTCGACTCCTGTCTATAAGTGATCGCAAGGTACTCTGGGTGCGTCCCGTCTCAGCATGAATCTGATTATCCTTGCGAACCGACAGCGAACTGTGGCATAACAAGAACAATCTATTGTGCGACGAGGACGCGTTCAGCCCTCGTATGTATAGTACACGAAACTTGGATTCCTGAACTCCTCTCCCGTAACCCATTACGTTCAGCACCGGCCATCCGCCACCACACCTCTGTCCCGCCCAATACCGACTCGGACGCGCCCACTATCCTCAGGTGAGGTCCGCCGTAACCTCACCGACAGGGAGCAGGATCTGCACGTCGGTTCCCTCACATCTCCGGAGACTTCCCTTACCAGTCCCTTTCGGGTTTGCCCCACTCGTCCGATTCATCTCCAGGCCTGTCCCAAGCATGCGGCGCGTTGTCCAAGTCAACGCAGATAACGCGGGCCGGGCCCCTCGTCTGGCAGCGTCCCCAGGCAAGTGTCATACGACGCAGGGCAGGAGCAGAGCGCATACATTCTCGCACACGCTGGGGGAGATCGTGCCGCGACAGCTCGTCCTGCATGTGGCAGACCGCGTCTGCTCCGTGTACGTCAGGAGATCCGCACTGGTCGCCTTCGAATGGCTCGAGTAATGGGTATCGCGTCTCCCCTTTATGCTGCGCGCGATGGTTCACGCAGCGGAATGCGAGGTGCAGAGAGGTGGCGGGCAAAGTGGATAGCGTCTCTGCGATATGGTTCTATGATATGGCCATGGCACCGGCGCGTCAATGTTTGAATCTAATTGATCGTGGAGTTAATGCACTGGTTCACTCACAAAGCACTCCTCGAAATCGAACCGGTCCTCTACGATGTTCAGACGTAACTCGAGAGTCTCCAACGACTCGCCCCACCCGGTAGACGCAGACGGAAGGAGTGGGATATACCCCCTCGCGCGATAAATGTCTGTAGCCAGCCGGAGGAACGACGGTCGCCAATCCGAGAGCACGACTGACAGCATGGCCAACTCTGTCGGTCGCCTTCCTCCGGTGCTGAGAAGGTGCACCCTGGCCACCGGACACGCGAGCCCGGTCGCGTAGGCACCGATGACGGTACCCTTGAACGAATCCAACATCGGCCAACTGTGCCCTGCGCCCTCCTGGTCCCGCTGGTTAGTGGCACGGCAGTCCTGCGGGGACTGAGTCTTGTTCACGATCTGCCCGCGCAGGATGTCCTCGTCGTGTCGATGACGCGTATGACTCGGACTATCGTATGGTCTCCCGAACTGAATGTCGCGCAGATGTGGGGCAGAGACAATGAATGGCTTCATGTAGGGCATGAACGTGCGATACATGGGAAGGATCAGCTTCCTCAGCCGGGGATATTCGTATGCGCGGCCAGGCCTGACGATCAGGTTGAGTCCTCCGTTCAACTCGAGCCGTTCCAATGTGGTCCTGTGTTGCGAAGAGAGGTACAGGGGGTCTCTTCTCCGGCTATACCCAACTCCGGCATCTACGTCGTAGTCAGGGAGTTCGATGGAGAGTGAGACGAGGGGGGCGCGGGACCTTCGCAGCGCGATGTCGAAGATCTGATAGCCATCTGTGTCTGCGTTTCCGACGACGCTGCCACCCTCCGCCACCCTCAACACTCGCAGAGAGGGGAGAGTGGGTATCACTGTGGCTATTTGCCCGACGATCGCTCGCGGCGAATTCGCGCTGAAAGCGACGTCGAGCGTGTGGAGGGTGGACGAGCCCTGGAGCACCTCGCAGAAGGGTCCGACGTGATCAATCCCATTCTCGACATCGTGAAGCCCGAGCAGGAGACTTTTCAGGAGAGGGAGTCGGACGGATGGGTTGGCAAGCATGAAGAGACAGAAGGAAGGAATGTCTTCACCGAGGAGCTCCACGGTGCCAGCAAGCAGGTATTTGGTCCCCTCGAACTGCATACGCTTGCACGTCCGTGTTATCGCGGAGATGATGCTTCGGAAGCCGTCAAGCTGCTCATCTGCTACAACATCCGTGACGGCAGAGAGAATATCGCAATTCAATTTGATGGGGTCGGAGTGCATCAGTCGCAACTGGGCTGTCAAAGCGGTCACTCTGTTGTAGATCCATGCTCGATAGTCTCGGAACTACGCTTACTTGCGTCAGACGGTTAAATATGCTGTGTTGTCACTATATATTGAGGATACTTGGGGACACCTTGCTGTCTGTTCGAGAGCTATGTAAGTGCTTAGTGAAGACCTCGACGGCCCACCGTCAGTCTTGAAAGTTGTAAACCATGCGCTCCACGATAACTAGACTAACCCGAGTTCCTCAGATACAGTGCGTAAACTTAGATATGTGGGTATCAAAGGGAACAGAGATGATATCCAGAGAGACAACTTCGAGAAGGTAGGAAGAGGCGAACATAGAACAATACTTACCAGGGCCAACCCTAACCTATTCCTTGCCAGCAAGACGGGCGTCTGTATTGCCTTCTAGGGACAACTTCACATATTGACGCTGCCTGAAATCTCTTTCGCAGCTGGCGCGGGGATCACTGTGCTGCTTCTCCAACTCGTGCTCGGCCTGGACTCCTACCGCGACCTCTCTTGCCCCCTCTCGTTTACTTTGCGTTGCCCTTCTGAGCCTCTTCTGCTGTCGTCCGCTCGAATCAGTATCTGGTTGTGGGCAAGACTCGCGATTCTTCCCTCGTCAACGTTCAACATTCAACGTTCAACAGCGCGCATGCATCCCACCCTTCGCCAACTCTGCTCGGCCCCTCCGCGTACCTCCTGCGCTGACCGCCGCTTGCCTTCAGCCCGCAACGACATCCTGTTTTGTTACCCCAAATTTGCGCGCGAGTCGGCATCGACGCTGCTAGTCACTCACAACGACCGACTTGTCATGACCAAGCTTGCCTCCTCCGTGACTCTCCTCCAGCCTCAGGCTATGCGCTCCACCGGGATTTGAGCCGACTCATCCTTTGCTCGCGGATCCGGTGCGCCCGCTACACCATGGTCAAGAGCCTGAACATCCCCGCCGTTCGCTATGCCGGCGCTCATTGTCGTTCGAACCAGGTGGGACTGAAGCTGGGGTTCTTCGTAGGCTGACAGATCAGGTGAGTCCTTCGCACCCTGTAGGTGGTCTTCCGTCGGTCGACTGCGACTGCGAGAGCGTGCGCGTGCGCGGAGTCGATGGATCTCTTGCGCGTGGGCGAGTCATGCTCCATCTTGGCTTTCGCGGTGCTGTGGCCGATAGTCTCGCTCTTCTTCCAGGAAGCGTACGATGCGCGTACCGGATATGAAGCCAATCACCCGCCTGGTGCATGTGTAGTCTCCACCGTCCGTTGTTTTTCTGACTACGATCCGCGGAAGAAAAGGGAAGTAGCCCGGACGAAGACGGTGTCGAGGTGAGCAGACGGTTTTGAACTTGAATCCGCCAACTCTCGCTGAAATGGCCTTGTCCAGCATTCGCGTTTCGTTGCTGTAGCCGCCATATGAGTGCTCTTCGGGGCACTTGAGAATTGCATATCCATTTGTCGGTACCGAAAGAGAGCGGCAAGTTCTTTCATGGTCAGAACATTCCGGTAGCCCCCAGTGTGGGGCTGTTCGCTATCTACATCGTCCATGCGGGCGGTGCGTCGTCTCGAGCCCTTCCCACCGCAGCTGTGAGTTTTGAATCTGCTCCGGTCTTTGCTTATGTACAGGCCAAGCACGCTCGTGCGCGCGAGCTCAGAACGACATTTACGTTGGAGTGCAAGCTGGTGTCGTCTCTGTACGATGTGATCGCCATTGCTATCAAGTCGTTCGGTACCGCAAGTGAGGGACGTCCGCACAACGTTGGGTCTCGTGCGGATATGATAGGCTGTCGACACGCTGCGTCTATCAACTTATCGCAGACCCCGGTCATCGGTCAGGAAGCTGGCGCAGGCCCGGACGCGATGCGATCATCCGTTTCGAGCTCGACTCCGCCGACGTTGGTCATCAACGGAGCACGAGATTTGCGAATCCACCTCGGAAGGGTGCGGGACTAACAATCGCGACCAATCTCGGAGACCCCGCAACTCGTCTTCATATGCGCAGTCGATGTACGCACTCTGCCACTCGTTGAGGTATGAAGAGTCATTTGCCTTCTTCCGCTGATCGAGACTGATCGGCCGGGTCGTTCCCAGCCTTGCAGTCCGAGCGCATATGTACACGACAAGTCTCCTGTGTGCCGCCTCTTTGTCCTTGAGGCCGTCCGCCACACCGGGAGCCGTGGACTCTCAAGTCGAGGACAACTCGCCGCGCCTCGCTTCCATCCGCCGCGGTCCATCTTGGGGTGCACTCTTATCGGGACAGATTGCGGACCTCGTCGTCTGTCAAGAAGCTGGGTCCGTGCATCGAACTCGGTCGGGACGCAGATGCAACGTCCGGGGACTTCGATGTCCCCGTCGACTGCGTCTGTGATAAGTCGACATGGCACGCTCGACCACTCGATTGGCCCGGATTGTGGCATAGCGAGAGGCGTCTGGCATACTGGTGCACCAATATCTCGTTCCTACGACTTGACGATAGGCTCTAGGGGTTGCCAGTCCTTCGCTTAATATACACAACGTTTGGATGCCCGAGTTTCCTCCCGTTCACGATGACGTTCCCCGCCTGTCCGCCTCCACCCCAACTCGTAATGCCGACGGCCAACGACCGACGACGATTGATGGACCTCCTCCCCTCCATTCGCACGACCATCTTGTCATCGTCTCTCCACACCGCGTCGACCGCCCAATCTCAACTCCCCCACCAGCGTCAGGTGATGGTCGTCGTAACCTAGCCGGCTGGAAGCAAGACCTGCTCGCCGGCGCCGTCACGGCTTCGCCGGAGTCCTCCTTCACCAATCCCTGTCGAGTTTTCCCCACCCGTCGGAGTCATCTCCCGGCCTATCCCAAGCATGCGGCACGTTGTCCAAGTCAACGCAGATTACACGATTCGGAACCCTCGTCCTGCAGCGTCCCCAGGCAAGCGTCATATGACGCAGAGAAAGAGCGGAGCGCATGCATTCCCGCACGCGCTGGGGCAAGTCTTGTCGCAGCAACTCGTCCTGCATGTAACAGACCGCGTCCGCTCCGTATGCGCCAGGGAATTCGCACTCCTCGCCTTCAAATGGGTCAAATGGTGGGTATGGATTTTCCATGTGCTGCGTGCGACTGTTCGCACAGCGGAATTCGAGGAGCAGGGAGGTTGCGGGCAAAGTGGATAGCGTCTCTGCGATATGGTTCTATGGCCCCGGTGCGTCAATATTCGAATCCGTCTGATCGTGAATTGATGCAGATCACTCACAAAGCACTCTTCAATATTAAATCGATCGTCTACAATGTTCAGGCGTAACTCCAGTGTGTCCAATGCCTCGGCCCATCCGCTAGACGTAGAGGGTAGGATTGGAATGTACCCCCTCGCACGATAGACCTTGGTTGCGAGTCGAAGGAATGAGGGGCGCCAATCAGAGAGGACAGTCGATAGCATGGCGAGTTCCAGCTTTCGTCGTCCTCCAGTGCTGAGAAGGTGCACCCTCGTCACTGGACATGAGAGGCCGGTCGCGTAGGCATCGATGATAGTTCCTTTGAACGATTCCAGTGGCACCAGCCAAGTCTTGTCAGTGGCCTCCTGATTAGTAGCACGCCACTCCTGCGGGGTTCGACTCTGGTCCGCGATCAGTCCTTGCAAGATGTCCTCGTCATGCGAATGACGCGCTTGAAAATTATCCAATCCTCCGAATTGAAGGTCGCGCAGATTGGGGGCAGAGACCAGAAACGGCTTCAAGTAGGGTATGCAGAGATCGTACACGGGAAGTACAAGTTTCTTGAGGCGAGGATATTCGTACATGTGGCCCGGCCTGACGATCAGACTGAAATCTCCACCGATTTCGAGTCGCTCCAACGTGGACCTCAAACGCGAACAAAGGAAAATGGGGTCTCGTTTTCGGCTGTAACTGACTCCGGCCGCCAGCGCATCCTGGTAGATAGGGAGACTGATGGACAGCGATATGAGAGGGGATTGAATAGTTCGTAGTGCAGTCTCGAAGGCCTGATCGCCATCTACACTCCTCAACCTGCCGATCTCGGACAGGCTCAAGATGCGCAGGGAATTGAGTGATGCTATCGCTGCGGCCATTCTGCGGACAGCCCATGGCGGTGAAGTTGCATCGACAGTGATATCAAGCTCGTACAGGTTGGACAAGCCCTGAAGCATATCGGAGACCAGATCAGCATGCTCCTTCTCCTGTAACGATTTCACGCGCAGCATGAGAGCCTTCAGGAGAGGAAGTCGGGATTTGTCCGCAAGCATGAACCGACAAAATGAACAGATCTTTTCGATCCGGAAGAGCTTCACTGTACCCGACAGCAGGTATTTGGACCCTTCGAAACGCATACGCTTGCACGTTTTTGATATTGCGGAGATAGTGGGAAGGCCTGCAACTTTGTCATCTGCGACTAACTGAATGACTGCGCAAAGTATGTCGCAATTCAGTTTGATGAGGCTGTGGTCTGACATTGCTAGTCCTAGGCTACGTAGAAGGTCACCCAGCTGTCGTAGGCTCGGGGTCCAAATATGTGCTTACTCGCAGTAACTCCTTGAGGACAATGCAATGTTGTATGTATCAATGGTGTTGCCTACTGGTCTGGTAGTAGCCCGTTCAGGACGACTTGAACCGTCAGCACTATAGTAAGTGACCTGCGACAAAGTGCGGAGATACGGTAGACCGACCTGAGTCGTTCTCCCTGTAGCAGTCAGTGATTGAAAGGTAGCACTAATTCACTGTTGTGCAAAGCCGAAGCTTCCGCCTACATGAGGTTAATCGACAGTTCCAGGTATTTTCCAGGCGCCTGTCCACGCGACATTGCCCAGCCCGCACATTGACGCGGACGTCTACGACCACCACCTCCTTGTTTACGCATCCCTTGCAGACATATGAGATTCACGCGCAGCAGACCTTCCAAATTATGCCGCGGACCAACCAACTGCACGTTGCCGGACGCCTGATCATTGACCAGGGACCTGAGGAGCGCAAACAAGCGTTCCAAGTTGTCGGCAAAGGAGTCATCGTTCTCCTATTACTATACATGATATATCAACATTGATTTGCAGTTCCTGAAATATCTGACGTAGCGATTCCACAACTCCCCGTACTAGCAGATTACATCCGGAGAGATGTGGTTGTCCGGTGTGCCTCGACATAGCGACGTTAGGTGCCCCCTCAACCATAGGACGACTTTGAGCGTCACTAATGCCATCATTTGTTTGCCCACGTCTTTCTATAGATATGGTATGAGCTCCGAGTCGTTACTGTATTAATGGATCGGGAAAGTTGACGTACGAGAGCTTTACACAACGCGTCCACTTCCCCTTCCGAGATTTCAACTATCAAACGGCTCGTCGGGCGCGAAGCTTCTATGACCTCCGCAAGCATCTTGGCCATCTCCTTTTCGGACAGTGTCCCAGGCGGCACCTGCACGGACAACTCCTGAATCGCGCCACCTAACAGGTCACGACACTTGTACACGACGTGTATCGGCCCGCTCAGCGACCTTAGTCCCAAAAATGCGCATGTCTGGGCGTCCGCGGCTTCCGACGAGGACCCGTGGCGGTCGTGGCGCGAGTCGGGAACTGGCGGCAGTAGAGTACGGGCCCGGATGACAACGGCGCTGGGCCGAGGAGAGGAAGCCCGAGCAGGACTGCACGGGATACTCGTATGCGAGGGGAGGGGGAGGCCTGAGAGTTCTGTCGCGTCCGGCCGGTGCAACTGGCGTGCGGGAGGAGGACCAGCCTGTGTAGGGGATGGTAGAGTCGAGGACGTTGACGACGTCTGGGGGTCGGTTTTGGGCGTGATCGAGGAGCCGTCTGTGATGATCAGCTCCTCGATATTGGTCGGAATGTCGCAGAGATGGTTTCTTAGGCGGTCGAAAATTGAGGACGCACCTCGATGCCCGGGCCATCCTGTCATTTATTGGAAGTCCAGACAAGGAGGGCTTCGACGGGGATACGACGTCTCCTGATAGTATCCGGGACGGCATGTCGACTGGCGGCGGCATACGTATATGCAAAGTACGCCCGAAGGAGTGGAGAGTGGGCTCGTGAATAGGCGGTGACAAGCGTGCTCTTGCGACTTGGGAGAAGCGCAGTGCCTTCTCGAGCAGAGTGTCGTATGCTCTTGCAATGCAATCTGTGACACGTCTTGAAGATGGAAGGGGTACTGTGGCGAGATACATATCAAAGACGGCTCACCGCTCGACGACTCGACACTTGCAGGCGGCGGCGCGAGGCTCCTGATTGCGAGGATGACAGAGTGCCCGAGAGCGGGCGTCGCTGTAGTAACCGCGTCGGTCCTCCATCAAGGGAGCGCGATGTCGGGTATTCAGAATCGTCGAGGGCTATTATGATATTCGTGCCGCGAGGGAGACCGTATGTGTCGGTAGCTTCATTGAAGCTCGTCGACGTGCACCCTAGAGCAACAACTCAATGTTCAGTAAGCAGAGCAAACGTACGTAGAGCTGACCACTATATCCTCAGGATCGAATGACGAAACGGTCGAGTGTTCGCCCGTTCCGAGCGGAAGAAGTGGCGAACGAGTTTCACGATGTTCGCCTCCGAGCGACTTGTTACATGATCTTGTGGGGAGCACAGGGGCCAGAGCAATCAAACCCAGTAGAACTCCTAAAGAGCAGAGTAGTGGCACGATGAGGAGAGGAGTAGAAAGTGCCAAGTCCTGGAGGTCTCCGAATAAGTACCAATAGTAGTTGGACGCCAGCTTCGCTTCCATCGTTTCGGCATCCAGTTTCCAGGATCTAAAACACAGAACAGATTCCATCAATCAGCACTATCATCTCTTTTGCGACATAGTATGAAGGAGGTGACCTACGTCGAGTAGTACTACGGTGGGCGCGCGACGGTGCAACTTTCCCGAGCATGTTTGTTTTGCATGTCGAGACTTTGAACCGCTGTCCGCAGAAACCTTACCATTCGCGTGCGTAAGCCTGTTGATCCGAATGAAGTGAACTCAAGTGCATGTCCAGTCGAAGTATGAGGAGGAGGGAGAAGCGAAGTTCAAGTTGGCCAGCGCGATGCGCGTCTGCATTGCCTCTTGTGGCGCGGCGCCAATACTGGCGACTCGGAGCGGTCTACCGGCTGAGCCAGGGCTTGGACCGAGCGGTCTGGGTATAAGCCCATGTTGGACCGAGATACAAACCGCTGCAGATCACCGTATTTCAGGTCTGTAAAGACGACAGGACGTCCGAGTCCTAGCACTCGCTGCATGATCGTCTGATTCCGGGCTCGCGCCAATCTGAGGTGGCGAGCGCGGGCCCGGTTGGTGCCCTTCTTCTCTGCCGTCGCCCCCGCTCCCCGCCAGCTCGAGTTGCTGGCTGTGGGCCTCAGAATCTTCAACTCGCGCGCACCCGTTTGTGCCTCTGTCCTTCGCCAACTCTGCGCGGCCCCTCTGCATACCTCCAGCCTTCTCAGTCGCACATATTCCCGTGTGCGATGGCCGGTGTCTTCATCTACTGCGCGTATAGCGAGTTACAACTCTATCTTGCCCCGCTCCGCCTCTGGGCCCCCGTCCCTCGTCCCTCGTCACCCCGCACCCATTCCGACATCTTCGTGCGAGTCGCTGTCCTGTCAGGACGTTGCCAACACGCGCATTCATCCACAAGGACGATATCCCCGCCGTTCGCTATCCTGGCGTATGTCATGATCCTTGAAGCACATGGGAATGAAGTTGGTTTTAGCAGGCTAACAGGTTACGGACCTCGGTGAGTCCTTCGCTCCCTGCTGATGGGCCTTTGTCGGTCGGCGAAGAGCGAGAGCGTGCGCGTGAGTGGTTTCGATGAGAGCCCCGGTCTTTTGCTCGTGGGCGAGTCATGCTCCTGCGATTCGCGGCAGTCTCACTCTTCTAGGAGGTGTACGATGCGCATAGCGGCTATGGAGCCAATGATCCGCCTGCGTCGTCCGTAAATTTTCCGACCGACGGAGGTCAACTGGGAAGTAGGCCGAGAGGGACAATGACGATGATGACGAGGTGAGCAAACATTCTGCGCTTCACCATGACCAGGTCCCTGAACATCCCCGCCATTCTCTATGCCAGCTTCGTCATCGTTTGAGCCAGACGGGACCGCAAGTTGGGTTTCTTTGCAGGCTGGCAGGTCACGGTGAGTCCTTCACACCCTGTAGGTGGTCTTCCGTCGGTCGACTGCGAGAGCGAGAGCGTGCGCATGCGCATGCGTGGAGTCGATGGATCTTCTGCGTGGGCGAGTCATCCTCCACGTTGGCTGTCGGTAGTGGACATGGACCCAACGACCCGTCTGGCGCATGTGTGGTCTACACTGTCCGTTGCTCAGACTAGTCGCAAACTCTCGCTGCAATATCCCTTGCGTCTCGCTTTTGTAGTCGTCATTTTTTCCAATATAGAGCTTCTTGATTGTTGCATCTGCGAGTACCGAATGGCCAGAACGCTTCGGAAAAGCCCAGTGTGGAGTTGTTTGCTGTGCGAATCGCCCGTTGGTGCGAATGGTGTGTTGTCTCCCGCTCTTGACGCCGTAGCTGTGCGTTCTGATTTGCTTCTGGTCTTTGCGTAGGTACTGCTCAAGTGTCCTCGTGCGCAGCGAGCTCGGAACGACACCTGCGCCAGGGTGCAAGGCGATATATTCCGTGTACGACGTGATCGCCATCGCTATCAAGTCGCTCAGGATTGCAAGTCGTGGGTCGTGCGTATGCGACTGGCTGTCGACCATGCTGCGTCCGTTAACCTATCGCAGACCCGTCACCCCAGTGATCCGTCAAGAACGTTGTTCAGGCTCCGATGCGACGATCCCTTTTCAGTTCGACTCAGGCGCCGACAACACTGTCATCGACGGAGCATGAGAGGACAGGTGCGAAATAGGTGATCACCCACCGCGTCTTTACATCTCGTTGAGGTATGAAACTTTTCCTCTCTCTGCTCCCATCAAGGCTGAATTGTGGGTGGCAGGTCACAGGTTTCGCTCGTCTTACAATCCTAGTCTACTGCACCGCATCTTTGTTTCTGAGGCTGTCAGCCACAAAAGACAAACCCGCCGTTCGTGCACGGACTCGCTGCGTCACGCTTCGGTCGGTCATGCTTTTCGACGGGCGAGTGTGACGTGTCATGCACTCGTTATCGGCCAGTACGAGTATGCAAGCCAAGAAGTAGACGTCCCAGCGAGGTCTCTATCGGGTGCTCTCTGCGCAGGACGTGTGTCGCAGTGGCCATTCGTCCAGACGTCCGGGACGCATCCTCAAAAGGTCTGGGCCGTTGCAGATCATGTCAACGAGGAGACCCGTGCACTTCTCGCCTGCGCAGACTGTGCCCGCTTCAATTGTCTGAAATAGACCAGTTCTACACATTCAAAGGTGAAGCACGATTGTTCGCTCATGTACACAGAACTTCAATGACTAATGACTGATCTCTTCCGTTCAGCATGACGTTCCCCACCTGTCCGCCCACCTCTTAAGACCACCGAGACTCCCTCTCGCGCCCAAGCATACTTCCTTCCACAGCGCGTCAACCGCTCAACCCGGGCGCTCCTACTGCACGACGACGGCGAGGGCTGCCGTAGCCTCGCCGGCATTAGGCGGGTCTGCGCTGCGGTGCCGTCTCCCGAGTCTTCGGTCACCAATCCCAGTCAGGTTTCCCCCACCCATCCGAATCATCTCCGGGCCGGTCCCATGTATGCGGCACGTTGTCCAAGTCGACACAAATGACGCGGTTTGGGCCTATCGTCCAGCAGCGTCCCCAGGCGAGGGTCATGCGACGCAAGGCAGGAGCGGAGCGCATGCAGTGTTGCACCCGCTGAGGGAGATCCTCTCGCAGAAGCGCATCCTGCAGAAAGCAGAACGCGTCTACTCCGTAATAGCTAGGGCGTTCGCATTCTTCACCTTCAAATGGGTCTAGTAGTGGTGGGCGTCGTCGTTCAGAGTGCTGCGTGCGACTATTCACGCAGCGCAATTCGAGGCGCAGGGTAGTCGCATGCAAAGTGGATAGTGTCTCCTTGATATGGCCCTATGGCAGTGGGGTGACTGTCAGCGGACTTGTTTGAACGTGGAGTGGTGCACTGGATTACTCACAAAGCACTCCTCAAGATTGAATCGTTCTTCTACTACATTCAAGCGTAACTCCAGAGTCTCTAACGCCTCGGCCCAGCCGTTAGACGTACACGGTAGCAACGGAATGTACCCCCTTGCGCGGTAGGTCTTGGTTGCGAGTCGGAGGAACGGGGGTCGCCAGTCAGAAAGTATGATCGATAGCATGGCTAATTCGGTCGTCCTCCTACCCCCTGTACTGAAAAGGTGCACCCTTGCCACCGCATCAGTAAAGCCCCAAATTTATTAGTGATTATTAGCCAATATTAGGGCATCTTAGCTGCACTTGTACCCATGCTAAGACAATGAAGACGAGCCAACGTGCAAGAGCAAAGTTGCTCTCAAGTCCAGCCTAGACCGACAAGAAAGACCCCCAAGACGAACTAAGATGAGCAAGGCAAACAAGTAATGTCATTGAGCGGATAACCGATTGAGCGGGTAGCGAAAGCGATTACAGGTGTGTCTAATCGTACTGGAAGGTGGCTACTTGTGCCGCGTACGTAGTGGCAACTACTCGGGGCGCGGAGGCGAGCTGCTGGGTGGGACAACGTCGCGCTCATATGGGTCCACATTCTTGATGCTGCGGTTGCGCTTCCTGCCGACGCGGGTCTCGGACATCTCGAGCGCGGCAGCCATCATCTCGTCCCAGCGATTGCGCTTGTTATACAGGTTAGTTACGCCGCCTCGGACCCACTTGTCCGTGAGACCGCCGCCGCCGACCTTGTCGAAGTCGCCCTCCGGAGCCTGATAAGTGCCGTTGTTTGTGTAGCATCTGAAGGCTGCTTCAACCTATTGTACGGAACGTCAATGCATGATCAGCTGGCCAGGTAACGAAAGCAACTTACAGCGGCCGCAGCCATTGCAAGCGCGCCAAACTGGGGCTTAGACTCCTCGATGTAGGACTGGCTGACCACGGCGAGATGCGGGGCGAAAGTGCGCAGCATGTAGACCGACGTGAACATGCCCCGAGCCTTTCCATTCTGATCCCAGCCCGCGAGAAGATTAGTAGACACCATGAACAAGCAGAACAAGTAGACGTACGTCGGCAGTCGCGGGTTCTTCATACCAAGCCTCGCCGCCGTTTGATTTGATAGCGGCATCCGCCCACGCTTTCACGTCAGCCACAGTGGCCTTCTTGCCTGTCACGATCTTCAGACGCGCGACAAAAGCCTTCTCACCCTCCTTGACGACGGTGCAAGCGCGCCCGAGAAAGCCGTTGCGCCAGTTCATGAGACGTTGACGAGTCTGTCGCACGAAGGTAATTAGTCAAGTTCAATCGTGGTACAGAAAGAGGACGAGACGCACCACTCGGTATATGAGATCGTTCTCTTCGATGAGATGCGCCTCTCCATCGTGGTGGAACTCGTTGACGAGTAGCGTGATGACGTCGAGGAGGCTTGGGAGCTTCGGGGTCTTCGAGTCCTTGGGGGTGACGGGCTTGATATTCCAGGGGTCCTTGAAGCCACCGAAGATGTCGATGCAGGTGGGTATCAGCTTCTCCTCATAAAAGACGTACAGGTCGTCGGGCAGGTTATGGGCGCTGAGGGACTTCGATGCCGGCATCTCGTCAGCAGTGCGCCGTTTGGGGCCTTTGGGCTTGGCTGGCGGGTCTGGTTGTATGTTTACGAGAGTAAGGGTCTACATAGACGTATATAAGAGATGAGAGATAGAAGCAGCTGGGCAGCGACATGGGCACTCACCTTCGGCGGACGTCCGGGCTGCCTGCTAACAGCGACCGTGCGTTTGGACGCCCCATCATCCTCCCGAAACCCTCCGTCAAACTCCCAGATGTTCATGTCTCCTTCGACGTCGTTTGACTGAGATGGCGCCCTGAGAGCGACGGCGTGGCTCCTGGAGGGTGTGGGTGTTGCAGAAGAGTTACCGTTGCGTACTCCGTGTAGATTGAGGGTTGCCGGGGTGCGCTGAGTCACGCGCGACGGGGTGCTTTGAGGCTCTTGGCTGAAGACGTCGTCGTCGGGAGGGTAGTCGCTTGCGAGCAGGGTCTTGCTGCCACGTATGCGGCCGACGAAGTTGTTGCCTGGAGGTAGCGTGCCCGTGGAGGTGCGACCTTGAGTCCTCTCCAGAAGGGTCTGACGGTAAGCGTTGTTGAACGCATCGCCGGGACGTGTGATGCTGGTTTGGTGGACGTCCGCGCTGCGACAAAGAGTCAGGGTGGGAGGGAAGCCAAAGGTAAATGAAAGGACTGACGCTGACTTCGATGACTTCGCGGCTTTGGCCGGACGCGCCGAGGCTATCTTGTTGCAAATCTGGACTCGCTTCTTGGTCCGGCGCTGCGCTGACTTGCCTTTTGGCTGTATGATGGTACTGGTCAGCGGCAATGATCATGTCGACCGATCATATTGTCACCTTAGCCTGCTTCAAGGTCGAGTGCGTGACTTCTTCCTCTCCTACATGCTCGGCTTCCTCGTCATCATCCATCTCATCCTCATCCTCATCTCGGAAGTCGCTGCCCGATTCCTCGGCAACAGGCTCACGATCTCCGGCGCTGCCTGCGAACTTCGCTGCGAAACGATAGCCGACAGCAGTCCTCGTCTGAAGATACTCCTGGTCCGCATCGTCTTCGGCCTCGCGAGCTGCTTCAAGTTCCGCAATGTGCTTGATACCCTGCGCATGATGTTCGGCCTTGCGCTCCTGGGCTGCTTTATGTGCGTCACGTTGTTTCTTCTGCTCGGCTTTTGCGGTGGCTGCCGCTTGTTGCTGACGTTGGTCCTGCTCCCAGTTGAGGCCGACGTGCTTCCCAGGTCGACGATTAGGGTTGCGCGTCGGATAGCGGCGGTGGTCCTCGGACTCGTGGGCTGCTTGCTGTTCGGTTGAAGCTAATTGTTCCTCCGAATCGTCGTCGTCGGCTTCCTCGTCGGCGATGATCGTGTGCGCTCGACCGCGCTTGGGCGGACGTAACCCCGGACCCGTCTTCAAAGTACGTGAGATGTCTTCCTCGTGGGCGGAACCTAGAGTAACAACATCGGTTAGGTGGGGTTTCTGATCGCCACGTCACGGACTGAAGACTGCCGGCGGCCGCATGTTATCAGCTATTATATGGTGAGATACGTACGATCGTCATCTGACGGGGGGCCTGCCACTTCTGTTTGACTGTGGCCGCGCTTCCTGCGGGGCGACAGTTGGCGGGGCGGCATGGTCAATGTCGAGAGGATAGACACAAATTGCCGCCCAGGAGGATGTGCTGGGATCGAGCCAGCGTTTGCGGAGCTTGAGACCGCTTTGACACGGACGTTAAGCTCACTATTGTGGCGTTTTACGATGGGCCTTGCGGAACTTGAACTGACTTGTCGTCAATTGCCAGCCGTCCAGCTCTTCGAGCCTTGAACCCTCTCAATCCACCTCATCGTCTCTGCCCTTGATGCCTCGCTACTGCAACCTCTGCCGCCGTTCGATTGCCACAGAGCGTGCGTATGCATACCACATGATAGAAGTACACCGGTACCCTAAACCCCCGCCTCCGCTCACGCACAAGTTCTTCCATCCCACTCTCAATGGTACGTCACTGTGACATGTACAATTTACGAGAAACTTACCACTTATGTTGCCAGCTCTTCCGTGCGACGTGGATGGCCAGGACCTACCCCTCGGAGCTCCTCCTCCTCCCCGAGACAATGCCGAAGACTGGTGGCCGTTCGAAAATCGCCCGCACTTCGAATGTGCGCATTGGCACTTCACCAAAGTGCAAACGTCGCGCGGAGACCTCGACGAGATCCTCAAGAACCATGCGGCACAGAAGGTCTTGGAAACCGGCGACGTGCATGCCCGAGGACCGTATGACTCAGCGGAGCACATGTACGACACCATCGACGCGATTCCGTACGGCGACCTCGCCTGGAGTACCTTCGAATTGAAGTACAACGGACCGATCACCCCGCACACGCCCGCTTGGAAGCTCAAGACGTATACCATTCACACCCGGAACGCCTTGCAAGTCGTTGAGAGCATCGCAGGCAGCGCCGACTTTGACGGGCGGTGGGACTACGTCCCGTATGAGGAGTTTAGTGGGCCCGGAAGTCGTCGCTTCTCGAATGTGATGTCCGGTACATGGGCCTTCAAGAAAGCGGCGAGTTCATCAATTCCATTCGTCACCATCACACATTTTTAACACATTCATTCCAGGACACTCTCGCGGCCGAAGATGCTACATACCATGGCACAATGCTTACCCCTATCATCATGGGACTGGACAAGACCACGGTGTCCGTAGCGACCGGTCACCAAGAGTTCCACCCCGTCTACCTGTCAGTAGGGAATGTCGATAACGACATCCGGCGTGCTCACCGCGATGCCGTCGTCCCCTTAGCATTCCTTGCTATTCCAAAGTGTACGTCGTCCAAGAACCCATTATCACGTTAACCATAGCCATAACCATCCATGCGTGGGTATAGCTGGACGCGGCTCTACAAACGACGATTGGCGCGCGTTCGTCAAGGAGTTGTACCATACCAGCCTAGCACAAATCCTCAGCCCCCTGCGCCCAGGAATGACGACACCCCACGTCTTGAAGTGTCCAGATGGACATTTTCGACGCGCGGTCTTCGAACTAGGCCCCGTGATTGCGGACTACCCGGAACAGGTGTACTTATCGGGCATAGTGCAAGGCTGGTGTCCGAAGTACGTACTACTTCGTCACTGCATTACTCGCCGTCTTCACTGTACTGACACATCCTGTACGCTTTCTGATTCGTAGATGCCGTGCTTATCCGGACAACCTTGCCAATGCAGGATCACCGAGATTTCGCGCGCATACAGAGGCACTGATGGAAACATTTGATCCTGGCATTCTATGGGATGTATTTGGTGTCAACGCCGATGTGCAGGTCAGTCCCAACGGTCCCTGGCATCACAGCACAAAACGTGAGCTCTGACCTTCTTGTGCAGCCGTACACATCATACTTTCCGCGCGCCGACATTCACGAACTTCTCACGCCCGACCTACTTCATCAGCTCATCAAGGGAACCTTCAAGGACCACCTAGTCGACTGGGTCACTGAGTACATCGAACTTACGGCAGAGAGTGAGCAGGAAGCCGCAAAGATTCTAGACCAGATCGACATCAGGTGCGTTCTGCACTTCAGGTGTGGTAATTGAGCTAATCTTTCGCAGAATACGATCTGTGCCGCCCTTTCCGGGCCTGCGGCGATTCCCACACGGGCGGAAGTTTTCCCAGTGGACAGGCGATGATTCGAAGGCGCTGATGAAGGTGAGATAGACGTGGAAGGAGCTTGTATGTGCGAAGGGGACTGAACACCAGCCCGCAGGTCTATCTCAGCGCAATCGCCGGTCTGGTGCCCGCGAAGATGGTCCAGTGCGTTGCGGCACTCCTCGACTTCGCATACCTTGCGCGCCGTCCGGAACACGACACCTTCTCCCTCGAAGCCATGCGCGTAGCGCTGGCATACTTCCACGACCTCCGCGAAGTGTTCGTAGAGACCGGGGTGCGTCCGGACGGCTTCAACCTTCCTCGGCAACACGCGCTAGTGCACTACGTCGAGAACATCCAGAAATTCGGGTCGCCGAATGGGCTGTGCTCGTCTATCACCGAGTCCAAGCACATTGAAGCAGTGAAGGAAACCTGGCGACGATCTAGTCGCCGTCAGCCCATAGGGGAGATGGTGAAGTCCCTCACGCGATCCAGCAAGATGGCTGCGGCCCGCGTCGAGTTTGGGCGTCGTGGGATGCTCCATGGAGACGTCTTGACGGCAGCACGCCTCGAGCTCGGAGACGACGACGTTGAGGACGTCCAGACTGCGAGGGAAGGCGCGTTCCGGGCCTCACAAGCCGCGCAGGATGCGCGTGATGCCGGAGAGGTAGACGATGCATGCACATCAATCACGCTGTCAACACGGCATGGTGAGCACCGTCTTCTGTCAGTTGAATGTCGGGTTGCTGATGAACACACCCAGCTTTTATGCACCTGAATGACCTTGCAGAGGAGCTTGACCGCCCTCAATTGCACGAAGATGTATCCCGGTTCCTGCATGGACGCCTGTTCCCAGAAGGGGACTACGAAGAAGACCGGGATCTCGACGACTTTCCACACATCTCCACGCGCGCAAAGATCGGCATTCATCGCGGCGCAACAGTCGTGTTCCACTCTCCCAGTGATCTATCTGGGCCACACGGCATGCGGCGGGAGGTCATCCGATGCAACCCACAGTGGTACAAGACCTATCCCCGATACGACACTGTTCTAGTCACGGTGGATCCAACTGAATGGGGGATGCCGCGGTTCCGCATCGCACGCGTGCGTCGTCTCATTTCCATCTCTTACGACGTCTTCCAACACAGTGGGGCCTTTGTCGAATGGTTTACGGGACATGGGTCGGACGCGTTGACCGGGATGTGGGTAGTACGCCCTGAGATGGACGGCGATGGCCGGGTCTCCAGCATTGTCCCACTTGGATCCATCGCACGCGCGTGCCATCTCCTCCCTGCACTTGGCAATAGGTACCTCCCTCCCGACTTCCCCTTTCAAGAGGCTCTTGATGCGTTTGATAAGTACTATGTCAGTGCTTATATAGATTACCATGCGCACGAGACACTTGTCTGACATGTCACTTTCTCCAAGTCCTGCATGCCAGTACATCTTTCCGTATTAAATATCTTGTCGGACTTCGCTGTCTTAGCAGACTTAGTAGGTTTGACTAAGACACCTAAGATAGCTAATAAATTTGGGGGGTTACTGATGCGGGCATGTGAGCCCCGTCGTATATGCACCGATGATGGTACCTTTGAATGAATCCAGCGCTGGCCAACTTCTGCCACTAGCCTCCTGATCGTACCCGTTAGTCGTACGCCACTCCTGCGGGGTCTCAATCTGGTTTACGATCCTCCCTCGCAAGATGTCCTCTTGGTGGTGATGACGCGTATGAGTATTGTCTGTTCCCCCCAGTTGAAGTTCGCGCAGATGAGGGGCAGAGATAATGAATGGTTTCATGTAGGGCATGAAGTCACTGTAGATGGGGAGTATGAGCTTCCTGAGGCGAGTGAATTCGTATGTGGGGCCGGGCCTAACGATGAGAGCGAGTCCTCCGCATAGTTCAAGTTGCTCCAATGTGGTCCTCAAATGCGAACAGAGGAAGATGGGATCTCTTCTTCGGCTATACCTGACCCCGGCCGCGGTCCTATCTTCATCATAAGGAAGGCAGATGGAAAGCGAGATGAGAGGGGCTTGAGCGTTTCGTAGAGCGGTCTCGAAAACCTGGTCGCCATCTCCACCGTTGGTGAAAAGGCCAAATTCGGTCAACGTCAAAATTCGCAGGGAGGTGAGTGATGCTATCGCTGCGGGTATCGCGGTGCGAGCCAACGGCAATGAAGTCGTCTCCAAAGTGATGTCGAGCTTGTAGAGGTTGGACAAGCCACGGAGCATTTCACAGATGAGCATTACGTGCTCATCCTCCTCAGGCTCCCCCGAGTAAAGGCTGAACATGAGGGCTTTCAGGCGAGGAAGTCTGGCGGGTTTGTCTGCAAGCATGAAGTGGCAGAATGAACAGACATCGTCCATGGAACGAAGCACCACTTTTCCAGACAGCAAGTATTTGATCCCTTCGAAGCGCATGCGCTTGCATGTTCGTGATATCGCGGCGATAGTGCGTGTGCCTTCGACCTTGTCGTCTGCTAGATATTCCATGACGGTGCAGAGGATGTCGCAATTCAGTCCAGTGAGGTCGATGTCTGACATGGGGCTACCCCGCTGGACTGTGTGATTGATGAATCAGTGAGAGCCCTTGCAATAACTTGTTGGTCCCCGTAGCTAGGCTTACTTGTAACTGCTTCAGCCCGATACACTGTGCTTGATCAAGAGGCCGCCTGAGGATACTCGGCTATATTTGCACGACACACGTTAAGCTTCAAGTGCCGTAACCCAGGTGATTTCAGCCGACTCGAGTTGTTCTGTCACTGTGTACGTGGTAGTCAGTCATCGATTGGCAACGACATGCATATGTGATAACGAAGCCAGGTCCCATCCATAAAGGGTCAATCGACAGCTCCAGTCTAAGCGGAAACAGTCCAAGCGGAATAAGCGCTCCGAGCACATCGAGACGAAGTTATCATTCGCTTTGTACTAGTAGTGTACATGACACGGCGATAGTTCGTAGTGGATCCACTGCCCGCAGTGTCTGCCGCAGCCTTTGCTCGACTGCATCTACTAACGAAAGTTTATGTGCGATCTTGTCAGAGCCGGGAACCGGCATTGCTCTAGGGCCGTGGCACACTTCGGATGGCAGGCTAGTGCTGGCAGATAGCAAACATTTCGAGGTCGACGAGGCCGAGCTGAGGTTTATCTCGCCAGCAAGGATCACTGTGAGCTCCGAGAGGCGCATTGCTTTCTCTATGCGGCGCTATGATTCATCCCATCAGCTTCCGGTCCGCACGTACAATGCAAGGGAAATTTGACGCACGAAAGCTTTGTACAATACATCTACTTCCCCTTCTTGCATTTCAACTCGAAGTAGTGTCCCAGGGTCCAAGGTCTGTATGACCTCCGCAAGTATCTGGGACAACTTGTTCTCGGACGGCGTCCCAGGCGGAACCTGGACCGCCAACTCCTGGATCCCGCCGCCAAACAGGCCACGACATCAGGAGGACCCTTCACCGCAATATTGCACTCTGTAGCCTATATAGCACTCATTGCGCCATTGCCACCCCCCCTTTATATTGTGCTCTATAGCCGCCACTATCCGCTCTGTTGTGCTCTATAGTGCAATAGAACTACCCTGTAAAGGAAATATTGTTGTCGGAAATGTATCGGGAATGACACTGTGCTCACACCATGCAGACGGTCAACATCGCAATATGATTGCTAGGACTACAATTACATGGCTATCTACTAGTGAACAGACGGGACAGGGGAGTATAGTAAGCGGGTAAACGGGCAGAGGAGCCTGGGCAGGAGAGCGCGTGCAGCAAGGGCGACGACGGTGGGAAGGCAGCAAAGAAGAAGCAGGCCCCAGCATGTTAAGCAGAGC
>ML211511.1:0-22973 GCA_004369055.1 Polyporus arcularius HHB13444
TACTGTACCATTTAAATCTATTCAACCAGGGGTGTGACCTGTGACCGGTGGGTTTGGGTTCGACCATTCGACCAACCGGCCGGACGAGCGTGACATCCGGTCAAATTTCGACCAAACTAGGGCGCGCGGCAGCGCGCCCCCGCCGAAGGCGGTAAGCGCCCGGACGAAGTATCCGACCACTCGCCCGGGGACCTGTGACAGAGGCCCAAAATTCGACCATTTTGGGCCCCTGTGACGCGTGACTGGTTGAATAGATTTAAATGGTACAGTACAGTGGGAGGCTGCGGCTAAGCGCTAGAGCTTGGCACTTGCTGCGGGCGGCTGTGTGCCGACGCAAGCCGGCGTGCCAACTTCCTGTTCAGGTAACAAGACACGGCAATTGCCGTTGCTGCCAGCGCGTCAACAAGTTGAACCTGGGTCCCTTAGCTCCCTCTCCCATATTGTAGTTCTGAATAGACGACCCTTATCAAACTATGCGCAGCTTCAAAGTAGCCACAGACTTTGCGGAACATTGGTGAAGCTGGTAATTGGTCCGTCACTTTTACTATCCGTTCAGGACTTCTACTTATCCCCGGTGGTCTTAACAGCCGGCCTCCGACGAGCTTCACCTCGTGAACAAATCTCGGACAGTAAACACAGACAATATTGGGTGCCTTGTATCCGTCTCACATCTTCTTTGGATGTGGTCTGCCGAGTGGCCGCTACTTACCCAAGGTGCGAGCATTTACACGGGCGTCGAGACGTTAAAAACAACAGTATTGACACATTTCCTAGTCACAACGCACTCAGTTCTTCGCATTCACTCAGATGGCTGTATTTTTGGCCATTGAAAGTGCTTTGAACCTGCAAAGTTTCGTCTTCTTGCACAGGTTGACAGATGGGCGCCGACCCGCCGTCAGTGACACGGCCAACCAAGGCCCGATTCTTCTCGCCGTGGCCCCATGTGTCGGCCTGTAGCGATGCAACAGGTACACCAAACGTGATGTCTCTTCCAGTCGCATCTGGGCAGCGCGAAACCTGGACTCTGTTGCTCTTCGCGAGGAACGGCGGCGGGTGTATGTAACTACGAGGTCATGTTCCGCGGGCGAAGCGCGTGAGCCTCATACTTCTGGTACGTCTGACATTGTTCGAGACGTGCTCGCGCAATCGTCTGCTGATATAGGGACCTACAGGCTGCACAGCCCCAGCCCCAGTTCGAGGCGAACTGGCTCTCGTATGGTTCCCCTTACGAGTTACATGACGGTGTGTTCCGGTTGATCCATATTCGCTACTCCCTGGAGCTTATATCATCTTAAACCTCACTGCTCATCCGCTTCCACATCCGACCGGATTTTTGCCACCAATTTACAGGACTTAAAGTCTGCCAGGCATCGATTCGCTCTATCAGCGCCATCAAATGTGAGACAGCACATCCACCTAGGCGTTGCTGTGGAATCCTCCGACTGCTCGCGGGTGCGTCAGTCGCCTATCCAGCTCCCTGCCTCACTTGTCGATCTGTCGCTCTCACTAGGCTCACATACCGCAGCCTGTCTTCTCCCTAGCACCACGAATTCGAGACGAAGTCTTTCCGAACACTACTCGAAAGCGCATCGGTCCCCTGAAATGCGCGGAGCGCGACCGTCCGTTCACGGTGGCGCGCCGTAGCCACCCCTCCCCCTCATTCTCATCGTCGCCTTCAGGTACGGTACGCCAGAATCAGGATAAACGTATGGGCGGACGGACCTGGAAATGACATACGAGCGAAACGACGCATCTTTGCCGTAATCGGTCCGTCATACTCACTGGGACTCGCCGTCGCTACCTGGTGTTGCATTCGACAATGTCGGCAGATACGAGCGTCGGACCCACTATCCCACAAGATACACAGTATGCCGCTTCTGCGCTACGCCGCATGCCTCCCCGCAGACACGCTGACCAGAGCGACCAGTATCATGTCCCCCGCCTCCCGAGGCCTCGTGTCTTCTCTCCGCGACGCACGCTGGATCGGGATGGCGGTGATTTCACTGAGTGTTTCTTTCATGTCCACTCGCTCCGTTTCCCCTCCGCGAGTCCGCCTGTCGTCGGCCACACCATGGTGACGCCGTCCGGAAGGAGGAAATTCCAGTCGTGAGAACGTTCACGAAAACAGAGAAATGGAACACGTGTTGGCATTGGCATCCGAGAACACTACCCGACTTCAGTGTGGCCGGTAAGCCCTTTTGTTACAAGCAAAGCGACGCTGATGGCTTGAGCCTCGTGTCATGAACATGGTAGAAGTCCCACGGAACTATGAACGTGTACTCGACAGACGCTTTGCATCAAGATCCAAGATCCCGGGCAGCTCCGCCTCTGGTCATTGTGGCCGAGCGGCGTGGTTACTTCTCGGTGAGTCGACGGGCGTCTGCAAAGCGACACTGATGGCGTCCTCTTTGCCCTCGTGGTGGTAGTCGCATTCTTTGGCACCTCGACGTCAGGTCAAAGCGGATAACAAGCCCATCTCCCCTCATGTGTCCGCCTTAGCTAATACGGCGATTCCCGCACAGCCCGCCCTCCTCGAAAATATTCGATAATCCCCAACATATCCCCATGTTTTCACTAATGCCACTCGGCCACAACGCAGCAGCTTCTCTGAAGCTTTGTCGCAATGCGCTTTGACGTTGCCGGCCGAAGTACGACTACCTCGCGCCGAGGAATACGAGCCTGCGGCCGTACGCTCGTCCTCGCTGAACGGTAGGGTTTATGGGCACGGTGGATAGGCTAGCAAGGTAAAGATTGATAAGTTGCGCTTATAACAAGGCTTATTGTCAAGCACGGAGGCGCATCAAGTCCTACTTGGGAGGCTAGCCGCTCGGATTGATGCGCCTACGGGTGTGGTCTCGCTTCGGTGGACCTACCCAATATGGTAATGGTCGCTTTGCCAGAACGCATGGACGACGCTTTCGCTCCTTCGTGTGGGCACGCTGGCAAAGCGACCCGTACGCTTTGCCATCCATCCTCCCCAGGTATTTAGCGCAACACGACTGTCTGCGAAAATGCATTCTTCGTCGACACACGAGTCGAGCACTCTCTCCTCCCAAGCATCTCGAAGCCGCCCTCCTCTTCTCAGAGCTTCAAAGCCAGTCCGAACACTCCAGTCATGCCTCCGTCGAGAACCAGGGACGCAAAGGTACGCATTATGAGCTCCTCATCGTATTGTATTGTACTGACGCACCCTTGAACAGGTTCCTTGCCCGCACCCAGGCTGCCAGAGCATATTCCTCGCTAGAGATCTGCCACGGCATCTGCGGACGCACCTCAGTCCTGAGCAAAGACGAGCCTAGTAAGCCTCCCCTTCATTGTGTGCGTCCCGTGCTTGAACTTACGGCGCCGCTTTCAGTGAATATGAATGCAAGGCATGCGGTCACCGCTCCTTGCAAAAGGTGAACGTCGTGCAACACATTATCTCCAAGCAGTGAGTCGAGTCCCCAACTGCACGCGTACTGGTCCTGATGCGTTCCTCCAGCGTGAACGATCGCTTTCATGAATGTCTGTACCCTGGCGAGCCCGCCTGCAATCTCACATTCACGACCTCGTCAATCCGCACGAAGCACAGGAATGACGCACACCCACCCGACACGGAGTATCCCGTGCAGAATGGGGCGTCGGACCGCTACTCGGATTGGATAATCACACCTGAGGCGTACAGGGATGGCAGAGCGTGCTCTATCTCACCCTCATCCTCCTTGTCATCGGTGACATCATCTTCGTCCTCGTCCTCGTCCTCGTCCACATCCTCGTCCTCGCTCTCGCCGTGCTCGTCTTTCTCGTCGATATCGTCCTCCTCGTCCTCCTCGTCCTCCACTTCCTCCTCGTCCTCTTCCTCTCGTCATCGTGCGCGTCCCTCGGGACAGGCTCCTCGTGCGGTGCCTGCTAGTGTCATGCCCGCCTCCATGGATCCGCATTTCTCCTCCGATTATATGGTCCACACATCTCTGTCGGACATGGCGGCTATGTATCCCGTCAACCACTCGCACCATTCTCCGCACATACCCGTCGACATGAGCTCCTTCAACGGGACCTACGTCCCACCTCACCCCGAGTCATGGCTGGCCCACCAGTCGATCTATGCCGCGCAGAACACATATGAAGTGCAACAACCCTTCGAAAATGCCTCACAACGATGGGTGCACAACCATCCGCCCCCTCGGCATGGTCACTCTTCTCGTCATCATTGACGGGACTCCGACGCCTTCGCTTCGGCCGCACCTTCACCATACCTTTCACCCGTCCGCTCTTGCATCATTATGTCTTCGGCATCTGGCATAGCATGATCTCCTCCAATCCAGCACCCCCACACGTCTTTCTATGACTCCCCAACTAATCATTGCCCCCGTTTCTCCTAATCTATACATATTTCCATGGTATCAAAGCGACTCCTTGTAGTCCTACCGCACATAGTCTCTGTAATACCGCTTTCGTAATGCATTGTTTATTTGTGTCTATCTTCTCATCTGTGACTGGCACCACATGCCTTGGAATGGCAGGAGACCTTCGTTGTTCGTAACTTCGAAGTTTGAAGTTCTACGCTTTCCTCATTTGGACGGCACACCTGATCCACGTGGCTCGACGCCGCTGGATCTACTGAACCTACACGTTAACTTCACGGTCAGTTCATTCACTTCACGGTTTGTTCACTCTAAACTCAGCGCTGCCTAGCTGAGCATGGTCTAGTCAAAAATGTCCGTCCGACTGAGCTCCTTGACATGATGTTCGAGGAGACTCGGATGGAGTTGGCGACGCGGAGAGCTTGCAGAGAGTCGTCTGTCATGCGTGAATAGATGTCAGTCGCAACTGTTTCTTCAACCTCGTGGTTATGCGTGACGACACGTCATTCGACGCGTTAATCAGTTTCTAGTGGCGCACCCGCACATCGGCATTCATATCCGCCACATTCACCTCGTCGGAACGAACGAGCATTACTACTCATTTAACAGGCAACATGAGAAGTACCCTTGCATCGATCCTGAAAGACTCGTTTCTATTGCCCTTTCTGCGTCCAATGTTTCCCGGATCCAGCTACTTGCATGGTCATCCGCGTCACCAGTCACTCCGTCCCCCTTTCAAGGATACCTGGTTCGACCTACCACCACCAGGTGCCACCGGAGTGAGTCTGCTTCATGATCCATCCGGCAATCATCCTGACGTACTGATTCCGTGATTTGGCGCGGGGAGTCGAAGACCATTTCGTGACAGTGCGCCAAGAAGCAGACCGTTGGGTATGAGCAAGCGTCGCCTAGCACCCCGAGAAAGCGATTCATTGCCGGCACACCGAGTCTGTCCGGGCTCCGACCTGATGCGCCGGTTTCGGTCGTTTGATTCTTGCCCAGGATGTCTCCCACAGGTCAGATAGCATGTTACCGGCCGTGTTGTATGTCATGCTGCTGCTATTCAGTTGCCTTCCAGAACACATGTGGATGTAACGTGTACGTGACCTATTCAGCTTTCCTGCACTGGTGAAACTCAGGCGTCCAGCATGTGACAGGATATTCGGCAAAAACACTCCGGACAGTTTGGACCAAGTTCGGACGGACAATGTCGCCCAAGAGTGCGAGCGATACGACTTGATACTACTACCCCGCAATCGAAGCAACTGCTTCTGAGGGCTCATTCCTGCGCCCATCCATTTCGACCGCCTGCGCCCTATGTGCCCCCGAGATTGGCCCAACAGGCTCCTTCTTCTATCGTGCAAAAGAAGCTTGAGCTCTGTGCGCTGTAGGTACAGTTCAGCTCTTCACTCTTCGTTCTCGGTCTTATCAGACGCCTCACACATGTCTCAACAGGTTCTCAATTTACTAATTCGCACCTCAAGGTGTCCACGAGACCGCTGGCCATGCCGTCCTACCTCCTACCATCACCATTCTCGGGGATACCACAAGGCGCATCCCGAGCTGAGCAGCACGCGATGACCGCAAGGTGCGTCACACATGCTCGTCCAAAACACTCACTGACAGATCCTCGTCCTCACCGACCTTCTGCACCGATATTCTGCTCGAAACCCCGATCAGAACCCTTCACAATTCACTGCCAGCAGACCCTACAACTCTCCTGCCGCCCCGCCGATGAATAGGCTGGCAAAGGTGGCTCTTGTTGCGCGGAAACCGCCGTCCAATTCATCCTGTCAACCTCGGAGTATCCGCGATAGCTGCCCCCGCAATCTAGGGCTACCCCGCCTCTTCCTCGCAGCGATCATCGTCCTCGTTGCATCTCCCGACCCCACGCCCACCCTTCGCCGACAGGTTCGTATCATGCACCGTCGCCTCGCGGCCCGCCAATACGTATCCTTCCATCAATATCCCTGGTTCGCTAGCGGTTCGCTCAACGTCCTACGTCCTTTCCCGAGCTATACAGGCGGCGTGGTTGCTGCTCCTTCAAAATCGCAGCTGTCAACGGGAGAATTGTCGCAACGAGGGGTCTGCGTCCCGCGTCTCGCGCCCGGAGAAAGCGCGGACCTCCATCCACCCCAACGCATCTCTTTCTTTGCCTCCTTCCCTGGACCCCTTCATCGTCTGCCGTTTCCGTCAGCATTCCTTACCGCCATCCCGCTCGCACGCCCGCGTTCTCGCCGGGTCGGGACGCGCTAACAACGATGATTCGTGTCCTTCACGCCGGGGTCTCCTGCGACGGCGTCGAACTACAGAAGCTGCCTTATTGGGATTGCCCGCGCAACCACGGACTGCTGTCGCTCGGAGAAACTTGTTCAGACTACTTCCGAGGCTTCTCCTTGGATAGACTCGGAGAGTTTGGCGCTCGTACCGGTTACCAGGGCGGCGGCACTGTCTGCGTTCAGGTGCGAGCCAAATGGTGAAGGACGCTGAATGGAATATGGATGCAGGCACGGGCAGCGGCGAGAACGGTCTCTTCAACAAGAGAACAGGAGGTTGCGGCTAGCACACACATCAGGAATTATTATGGACCGATACGTGATTAGCATTACACGGGAACTACGACCAAAGAGACACAATGCGACAAGATAATGATAAAGTCGTCCAACAGAAGCCCGAACCGAGACCGCCCCTACCCCTTGAGACCACGCTGCGAGCGGGCCATCGACACGAACAAGTCCTTGCCCTTCATCGTGCGGGACACCCAGTCGCCCAGTATGAAGCCCCAGAGGATGTTCAGATAGCCCGCACCGCCACTCTGCAAGACGCGTCAGCAAAATGTACGCACGGCTCCATACTCACTCAGTATAATACATACCTTGCCGAGCGGGATGAGAATCATCTCCGCACTTCCCTTGTACTTCTGCTTGAGCGGCTTGCCTTGGAGGAAGCTCAAGACGTTCGCGGCAACGACCTTGATGTGGTTGTTCGCCTTCGCCGCCTGCTTCTGCTCTTTCCAGTCGATGATGTCCCCAACAGCGAACACGCCGGGGTGCCCAGGTACCTCGAGAAACTCGTTCACCTTGACGAAGCCGTGCTCGTTGACGACGCCATCTCCGAGCGACTTGACGAACTCAGTATTCGGCTTCGAGCCAAAGGCCTGGATCTGCAGGGGGCATGCATGAGCGACGTGGGCGGCAGAAGAACGGTACGGGAGGTGAGTGCGTACCACCAAGTCGGCGTCAGGGATGCTCTTCCCGTTCTTCGTCGTCACGCCGGCGACACCTTCTACCGGGTTCTCGATCGCGTCCCCAAGGATGACGTCGATGTTGCGGAGGCGTACACGACGCTCAATGTCCTTGCGGAACTTGTCCGGGTATACAGAGTTCAGGAGGAGACTCTGGTTGTGGATGAGGGTGATTTTCTTCGTCTGCGAATCACGGCGCCGCGTGTGAGCGGGAGGTTTATAGAAGTGAGACATGGGCAACTCACAGGGTGCGCCTCTCTGATCTCGCCGACAAGCTCTACGAATCAGGATGCCGGGTGTGAGCACGGTGATGGATGCAATGAGGGTGCAATGAGGGAAGCACGTACCGATACCAACTGCACCTCCACCGACCACGACGACATGCTGCGCCTTCTCTACCCTGCTCCGCCACGAGCTGATGTATGATTTCGCCTCGCTCTCCGTGCCGGGCAGGTGGATGATCGAGGGCCAGGTGCTGCCGGTCGCAAGGACGAGCGAGGTGTACGGTATTTTCTCGCCGTCCTCGAGGACAAGCTCACCGCCCTTTCCCACACCGGCTTCTGAGATGGCGACGGCCTTGCCAATCTTCACGGTGCCGTTGCCGTTGTAGAAGAGATTGTCGAACCCGAAGAGTGCCTTGTCCTCGAGCTTGTCCTGGCCCGAGACGGCGACGCGGGCCATGGCGATGAGGTGGACATAGAAGGTGCGGTCGTTGACGAGGACGAGATTGTACAGCGACGCGTCGAGTTTCTTCGAGAGGTCGCGCGCGAGCCCTCCTCCGGCCGCGCCGCCTCCAACAATCACGACGGTCTTCTTGGCGACTTTCTCGGCCATGGGTGTGTGTGTCGTACGTCCGAAGAAGGAGAACAACCAAGTCAAGACAGAGGGGGATGGGGTGGATGAGACGCGAGAAGTATCGTCTGAGGGCATGTGGATAGCCTGGGTTTTATGGAGACCAGGAGAAGACCTCGAATCGTCTGTCGCGTGTTCTCAGCACTGTACGCCATCATGGTTTTCTATGAGGCGTGTTTCCGATCTCGGTACTGAAGCAGGAGGTGATGTAAGCAGCTGGCGAGGCGAGAGAACATGTGTCATATCTGCTTACTGCACGCCTACACCTCCATCTTACCAAAGTTACCATCCTCAGGCCTCGGCCCCAGGGGTATGCCTGACCAACAACTGCGGCTTCAGCTCACAGCGTCCGTGTCTCCTGTGATGTTATCTTCACGGCAGCTTGACCAATCTCACCGTGTCATACCCGGCGACAAACCCGTCAGTTTCTTTAGTCCTCAGAATCGTGGACAAATGGAGCTCAGCCATGAAGCGTGCTGAGTAGAGTACATATCACCTCTGTATGTACGAACTACAGTGACCAACACCAGTGACAGTCGTGAACACCCTGCTTACGAATTCGCCGATCCGTCGCGATATCAGACGGTCACGCAGGTTATGCCAGAGCCTTGAACTTCTTCGAAAGCATAGTGACCTCTTTTGCGATCGAACTGCGTGGGGCGCAGCTCTGTGGGACTTCCTTCCAATTCCTCAAGCTTCAAGCTGCAAGTTTAAAGTTTCTGACAAGATGGATGCGCCGCGGAGACTGGTCAGCGCTGGGTCAGCGCTAACTTTTAGCTTCCGCTCCTCCGTCATACTGATTTGCTCTACGCCAGAACATCCCCTGTGGTTTGAGCTGCGGGCATCCAGTATGTAGCTGACTTGCGACATCCTGTCAGTGGTTCCAAGTAGGCGACAGATCGGAGATGCTGCACGAAGCCGTGACGTAGCCGCCACACCCATACCTACGCTCTTGGGCAGTCTAGTCGTCCGCACAAGAGAGCTGCGTACGCGCACTGTATCAATATCGCTGTCAGTGGCTAACCTTACCATTCAGCTGCGGCCGAACAGCCACGCGATAGCCACTCCTTCCGGATGCGGCCGACTTCCCAGTAAGTAATAGCACTACGCCTGCCAATCGCACCTATCGCTTATGCGCTCACTAGATTGGGACTGACGCTGCTGGTTCTTCTGGTCAATAGGTATCGCCCCCCACTGCCAGATGACTTGCAGGCGGAATGTTGGCCTCCCACCAAGTTCTCGACATCGGGACGTTCCTGTCCATTGACGGGATTTCGCAGCATGGACACCTGAGACCCGCGAGACTCAGGCGGCGTGCATGAAATTCACCGCATTGTCCCACCGCAGGATATAGTCGCTGCTCACGCCGACGCCTCAAGAGGTTCCGACCCTCTCTATACACGGACCATTCATTCTCGTTCTCGCAGCTTTCTACCGGTCCCGAACACACTGGCGTACTGTGTGACGAGGCTCGTCCAAGCCTCTTCCGGTGGGAGCGTGAGGAACGACAAGCTTGACCTTACGCGTAACTCGGAGCGAGAGGCGTGACGTCTGAATCCCACTGAGCACGCTTCCGCTCGCAGAATTGCCTCCCCCACATCCCGGCACAGGAACCGCATCCCCCGCACCATCTCGTATCTCCCCGCGTGATGACAGGCCCTCGGAGAATGAGGCAAGTGCACCTCCCGGGGGCACTCGTCGCTTCTCCAATACACTCCGCGGGCGCTGCGGCCGTCCGCTGCAGGGTGCTTCTCGCTCCCGCCGGTGCCCACTCTTGCCCACTGCCCTTCCCCTGGCATCTGTCCCATCCAGGGAGGCCCGACGGTCGCGCGAACGCGTGCAGAACACGCCGGCCTGACTTCCGGGGCTCTCCCTCGTCCTCGTGCTGGCGGACTAGCTATCGGGTCCTGTGACCCAAGCGAGGTACGCACCAACTGTTGACCCGACGTCGTTCCTCCATGTATGAACTGTATCCTCATCGTCGCAGCGGCGGTTCGGTCAGCCTGGTCTGTCTGGGTTGTGCGTCCGGGTTGCTCACAGTCGAGGACGTCATCCGGAACCGAGAAGACTACAATGGCTCGACTTCCCGGCGGAATGACCTGAAAGGCTAGCGGAGTACCCTGGGGTCCGTGCCTGCCCGTCGCGCACATGTCGCAGCATCAGATGACTGCTCCCCGATATGAGACGTCAACGTCGTTCTCTCGTCCTCCACGCCACCTTCGCATGCTGCCCGGACTCGTGCCGCTACCCGAGCGGGTCTTCGCATTCGGACGAGTGGCCTCTGGGTGCTGCTCATTGGCGAGGAAGGTGATTCAGTATACAGCAGCCTGCGTGTAGGAGAGGTGCGTTCAATAGCCGTCGCTGGATGTGATGAGCACGTCACTGACCTCTGGCGAATATTATCCGGTTCCATCCAGCGTGACGATCGGGTCTCCTCCCGTGCCCGCTCTCAGGCATCCTCATGCAGCTCGAACCGCACCCACTCCTCTCTGGCCTCTGCGGACACCGACTGTCCAATGCTCGACTCTCGTGCACCACAATCTGCGGGGCGCACCCCCACCGCATGCGGGCTCGCCCGAGCTGAGAGACATTTATCCGAGATTCAATACCCCGACTGAACTTTATCACCATCATATGTATGTAGCATCCATCCATCCACTATATGCGCCCGACTGAATCCCTGTCAACGCCATCTCTCTCCGCACATACACGCAGCAGATGGCCAATGATATGCGCCATACACCCACCCATTTCTGCCCCCTCGATAGTGTGCATCGTGACCGCACGGTGCAGACACCCATTGGGATGTTTCGAGCGGTGCGATCCCCCCCACCTTCCCCCACACACAAATCCACACCCGCCCCACCTCACCCGCCGCGCTTCTAGCCCCAGAAATCGAGCAGGACAGCCGCCGCACCACCCCCACCCGAAATGGGGGGGGGGGGGGGGGGCGGCATATACCTCGGAGGGCAGGCGCCGCATGATCAACCTTCTTCAGACTTACTTCGGGCACAAGCGCGATGGCAACGCGTTACGCCTTCGACGTTCTCATTCAAAGCTCAATCACGGCCTCGAGGACAGATGCGTCGTGCATCACCTCGCAGCTCCTTGCATGCACACCCGTGATGCTTGACCAGGCTGGCAGGTGGACGTGGCTCCCCGACGTCGTCGCACGATGCCGCCAGCGTCGGATATTCCGAAGGCGACTCGCCCCGCGCATCACGAACCTCGGGGCACGGGGCACGCGGCGCGGGGAGCGGGGAGCGGGGAGCGAGTGAGTTGGTGGTGGAAGGAATATACATTACTGCTTCTAGTGCTAGGACATTGCGCAACAATCGTACTGGTACATTACTCCCGCCGCGCACGCGAGCTCTAATCACACCGCGGTAGAGGAGAGCCGATAGGTAAACGGGGAACACGCATACATACGCGACGGACGGTTCTGAGTTCGGATTTGGATTCGGATTCGGATTCGGATTCGGTACCACTTCCAGTCCAGACTCCAGAGCCCGGGCTCCGCTGAGCCCACTTTGTGTGGTAGGATTCGGGGGTCGGGTGCGGGAGAAACGAACGAGAGACAGCAGGAGAGAGTGCGCGCGCGCGGGACACAAGAAAGAGATGATAGTCCATTGAGATGTCGACGTGGGGGAGCGGGAGCTACAAAAAGAGGGACGAGGACGACGCCTAATCCTTCTTGAGCTCTCTCCGGAGGATGAACGTGCGGTCGCCGTTTGGCTGCGCGCTCAGCTCCTGCACGCCGCGGATGCCCTCGATCCCTTGTGGACTCCGGCCCCTCGCGACAACGACGTAGATCTCGAGACCATCGCCGACCTAAGAAGCACATGATCAGCCACATCCGCGGAAGACGACAGACAAGAGAAGTCGCAAGGAGAGAGATATCCTCGGATGGCACGACGAAGCGCTGCGCTAGAACGCCGCAGAGGAAGGGGGGAAGGGGGGGCGGGAGAGAAGACGAACCTCGATGTGGCGCTCCGTCGCGCTCGTAAACGAGTCGATGACGATAGAGAGGACATCTGACAACGGCAAGTGTGTCGGGTGCGACGTGCCGGGCGCCGCTTTCTGGTTCTTGAAGTATATCTGTAGTGATGCGCGATAACGCGGCGGGAGCAAGTCGGGAAAGGGTCGGGTCAGCACTGAATGCGATAGCGGGGCATGAACATGCGTCGGGCACGCACCTGGTTGTCCAGGAAGGGCTGGACGAGAGATTGGGCTGCGCCTGCGGCTCGGCAGGCTTCCCGCTCGTATGATCCTACGGGATCGAAGGAGTAGACCGCGCCGCTACCTGGATGGCGAAAGGTCGGTCAGCGTGCTGTCACTGCGTACATTCGCAATATGCGGGAGATGTGGCATGAACGGGTTTCTCCATGCTAATCAAGCTGGAGGCGCTCATGGTACAGAGTACGCGCGTCGCCTCCCATAAAGAGAATACACGCGTTCCAGCGTGCATTCTGCTTCTGGAACGTGATGCACAGGAAGAAAACGGAAAAAGCAGCGAGTTCTGCGCATGCGACGCGCGTTGCGAGCAGGAGACGGGTGTGGCGGGGGTATTGCAAGGTCAGAAGGGCGTCACTCACCATCCTCCTCGATGCCGCCGAGGATGTTGTAGACGTAGTATGGGAAGAAGCGTTGCGCATAGAGCATCGTTTGGATCAGACGGGCGATGGCGCGAAGAGGCATGTCCTTTGCGTGCGCGTGTCTGTACCACTGAAGAGAGCCGCAGGCGAGTTAGCAGACTGCCCGGCACACACGCGACGCGTCATCGATGTCGGGCACACACCTCCAACCGCTGCTTCACTTTCTTGACGAACATGTTTCCGTCCGCGGCGAATCCGTTCACCGCGAGGACTGCGCGGTCAGTTCTGTGGGCCATATAAAGAGCGTTAGCGGAGGATCGGCAAACATCCCAAGCTGGATGAGATCTGCGCACAGCCGGAAGACCTTGGGTGCATAGCGGGTCTGGATGCTGTAGCCCTCGCTCTGTCTGGTGTCACCCGCGATGACGGTGAAGTCCGCACCAGCGATGGCGAGGATGGTGCCGCCGTTGTCGGTGTAGGGGTTGAACTGGCGCTGCTGGGGGTGTGCGAAGGAGCCGTCGGGCATGGTGGGCGAGGCGTGGAGGACGGCGAGGGGGATGTGCGGGACGGCGAGGACGACGAGCGAGGAGGAGACAGAGAGAGGAGGGCGATGGACGGGTAGTATATAGAGGAGGGCCGCGTCAGTTTCGGTGCAGGACGCGCACACGGGCGCCTCCCGAGCGGAGTTGGAAGATGGGGTAACGCCGAGGTTTCTGCTTCTGCCTCCTCCTTCGCTGGCACAGGCACATCTCTCTTCTCTGATCCCACCCCTCCACCACACCGACATTATTCCGTGTCCATTTCTCTCTTTTCTGTGCCGTCCCCCCGCCGCGAGCCGCCAGACGCGCCGGAAGCTGGCCGCAACACAGCGAACACCGTCCCCGCACATCCCAACTCAAATCGTTTGCATACGGCGAACAACGCCCCGCGACGCATTGTCGGCCCTGCAGCTCAAATGACCGCTCTCTCAATAGCACAATTCGCCGGTGTCACCACTGGGAACGCTCCCATCTCCCCCTTCCGGCGCTCATGATAGGCCTCTCTCGGAACACGTCCATCGAACAGAACTCAATACCGATCCTCCGAACCCACCGCAATCTCGCAGCAACCAGCCTGACAAATCTACACGCCGTCGCATTTCACGCGTATCTCCCACCCCTGCTTCTCACGAACCTCCCCCGGCTCACTACCACCGCGAACCGAAGCTGTCGACGTCCCACTGCTCCCCTGTCTGCTCGGAACCCGGCAGTCCCGTTGCCTGGGTGCCCGACAGCCTCATCTCGACACAACTGAGACGGCGCTCCGTCCTCGCAGGATTTCGTTTCTGTATCGTTAACCCCGGCACTCCCTTCTGCGCACCGGTGATTCGCCACCGCTCGGCCGGACATGCATGCCGCATTCAGCGGGATACCAGTCGGTGCAAACTTAACGGATATGCCGCCCTGAACACCCACGATACGATAGGTCAGTCGTGCAGGATCGAACGAAAAGCGTTGCGGCTGCACACGCTTTCGCAGAGCTCCCGTACCTAGGGCAACTCTATGAGAAATCGTGCACGGGGTCAGAACATTTATAATGACGCAGAAACGATACGACATACGTGAGAGGCCAGGTCGACGCACTTGGCCACAAAGTCGTAGTGCTTCGTTCCAGTGGCGGTGCGCCCTCGAGATCGGCATCCTTACACCGCCACCGCGGCGTCGTGTATAGACCTGTACCTACATGTACGCCAAATCTATGCTTGCATCAGCTACCCACCCGCGCTTGACCAGTCTCAGAGAGCGTAGAACTGATGGTTATCGTAACAGACTGCAAGACGTCGAACGAAACCCCGCGGGGGCCGCATGCATAATCTCGCCCCTCTCAACGTCCATCGCCCCTGCTTCTCCAGGGCCAGAAGACCGCATACTATCACTCGCATGGCAGCCTGAACTCTGACCTTGGTGCAGCCGCGAAAGCCGATACCCGCGGCGCAAAGTTGACGACAGCGTGTACGTACGGTACCAAGGTGAGCACGCCTCTCTCATGCTTCAAATTAGACGTGGTACCGCCTCCACCACGCCTGAACCTTGGGCTCCACTTGAAGACAGCGTGTGGCTGCGTGAAGGGATCCAGGCACTGGAGAGGTGCTGGAGTCTTCACACAGCAGGCTGCATGGAGCGTCACACGTCGTAAGGACAGTCGTTGGTTGTATGCGGCACACGGTGGGCATTGTGATAGCCGCCAAACAGATACTTGCGTTCAGTTGCAAGGTAGTCCACTCCCGAGAAAAATGGGACGGGACGAGCCGCATACAAGCAGCTTGTCTCTCTCGATGCTCGTCCTACCGAAGGTGCCTCTGAGCATCTGCCAACTTGAATTGTACACCGCTCGAATGCGGATGCGGCTGCGTTTGCGCTCCGGTATGGCTCCGTGGCTCCGGCCGGGAATCCCTGCCGAGGTGTTTTCTCGGAGGGGATATTGAATATGCTGCATTGTCGGGATCTTCAACCCCAGCTTGACACCCCCCGCACAGATTTCCCCGGGATGAGCTTGCCATCTCCGTCCAGCTCGATGTATCTTCCCGGTCGGCGGGATCTGCGCACACGGTCTCTTACCGCTGTCAATCTGGATCAGGCGTCGCCCGCCTCGCCGCTACAGCGCAAAGCAACCGTGTTGCCCAGCGCGCCTGCGTCCCATATCATCCATCTTATCATAATCCACACCAAACCGCAGGGCAGAAACTCACTCGGGCCTCCGTTCACAGGCATTCAGCACACACGGGGCGAGATGTTCGCGCGACGGCCGCACGAGACCAAATACGCACACATTGCACTTCTCGTCCCTGAACGTTGAACCCTGATTGCTGGCCTCTGTGTGGGCGAGGTGCGTATATGTCAGCCCTCTGCAGTCACCCGTGCCCATCATCTCCGCGACCGAATCTCTCAGAGGCGTCTGCATGTGTGATCAGCACGCACGCCTCCCAGGCGCCGGCGGCTTATCGCCCCCCTGCAGGCTGAGGCTGCAGTGTGTCGCTGTCCTCGAGCCGCCAGGCAGTAGACCCACCGTGTGTCCGGGTTCCCCCCTCGCGCTGAGCCAGAGCATGGGAATCCCGAGGCGCACAGCTATTCTCGTCGACGGTGTCTCAAGCGAACGGCTGCGCATGAATAGACATGACAGCTCGTGCTCAGGCTCCCTCATTTCGGCCTCTCGGTGCCTCAGAACCGCCCAACGCTACTCGCCAGGGGGACGCGAGCACGAGCACGAGCCCAGTGCGGTGCTCCGTCAAGGGAGAAGACGCGGTCACGTTCGCGCGCGTGGCTGCTGACCCCTGGGGCGCAATAGGAATCGCACGACGCTGGCGTTCGCGAATCCCGCTCTATCCCGCACGGTCAATGGGCGACGTCGGGTTTTCCACGCTCGCACTATGCACACGCGAAGGGGACAGCGGGCAGTGGGAAGCGGGAAGCGACCGGCTATTCATAACGTCACCCCGCCGCATTGGGCGACGCGCATCCCCCTGGACGCGCGGAGTCCGGACGCTGGAGTAGGCTGGAGTCTGCAGAAGGGGGGTGCGGGCTGCGTTGAGGGTAGTGGTGCTGGCCAGAGTCTGGGCTCGCGGGTGCGTTGGAGGCCCCGAAGCCTGAGTACCGAGTCTAGGCTGGGACCGTGCCACACATACAGTGCATCGATCTTGTGTCTGCGCGGGGTGCGAAGGGCAGCTTCGAGCTGTTCTGTGTCGTCCGAACCAGAACCAGAACCACGACCAGCGCCGGCACCTTCGAGAGAGACAGAGCTCGGTATAGCCCTCCTCCAAGTCCCCGTCGGCTTCGATTCCCGCGCGGGTGTGTGCCTGTAGCCGGAAGACCGTGCGTGCGTGCTCATCTCTAAGTTCTCCCTCCTGAGTCCTGTCAACCATCAGCACTGAAGCTGTGATATGTGGAAACAGACCTCCCAACCTCCCTTCTCGGCCCGCGATATGCATAGTTGGTTCTCATGAAGTCTGTGTTGTCGTCATTGCATGGGGGCGGGCGTCCGGATCGTGGTGCTTGGCGGCGAGAAGGCTCGGATGCTCTTCAGCACCTCGTCGTGCCACTCACTGCCTTGCGTGATGGCAGTTGCATGCCGCGTCGCGGAAAGCCTCCGCCATTTGCATCCGGCGGCTCCTCGTCTGCTCTGTTCTCGAGGACTCGAGATCGCAGTTCCCGGCGGCTGACAGCACGCCCCCGCGTCCGGACAGGATTGGGGTCCCTTCTCCCCGTTCTCCGAGTGGCTCCGGACCACGTCGAGCATCCCGGGTGCACACAGACGTCCAGCCCGGCCATCAATCGAGCTCAGGCTACACGTACAGCGCACATCGTCAGTCAGACGTGTGTCGGCTGCTAGGACACAGCTGGCACATGTCAGCATATCTTCAACATCTATGACACGACTCGTGGTCTACGCCTACCTTCGCAGGCCTAGACCTTCACCCCTTCTTTCATTGTCATACACTTGCTGCAACAGCGCCACCGCATCGCGATGCACTCCAGTCTCCACCCCGGGTACAATGCACCATCGCCCTCCCGCGATCGCTAGCTGGCCCAAGCGAACCCCCGAACGCACGGCGCTCCGACGCACTCGCAGGACGAGGCCTCAGTTGTATACAAGGACGCGTTAGGCGCGGCGGAAACCTCGGGCTTCTCATGCACGCCCCCGCCGCCCGCCAGGTTTCTCCGTGCATTCCTACGTCCATGCCTCCTCTCTCGTTATCGTGCGCGGTATGCGCTCGACACGATCTATCAGCGCGCTCTCGTCGCGTCTCGTCGCTTCACGGCTTCCCTTCCTAATCCCTTAGCCTCCTTCGAATTCGTGCTGGTCGCTGGGAGCTTCTCCCGACGTGCATCGGAACCCTCGTCCTGGATTTGAGGCGGAGGACGTTGGCGCTGCGCGTTTCACCCCCGAATTCCGTTCCCAGACGGTCCCAGGGTGGCGCGGGAGCTCCTGCAGGATTGCCGTGGGCATCCCATAGCCCGTTGGACCGTGAGGCCGGCGGACGTCGGGACGGTGAGTGCACGGTTGCCATGTTCTGGCCTGGTGTGTACTTACTGGTAGCACGCATACAGTACGCACTGACCGTTCTTCGGATGGCGGCGCGCACTCCACTGCTACAATGCTGCAAGACGTTTCCCATCTCCCATGCAGAAGGATTGCTGCTGCGCCGTCCATGCGGTGCCCCGCCCCAGCACGGTCGCAAGTCTGGCTAAGGATGGCGCTTTCCACGCTATCCTATCGTTGGTCGGGATGTGCGTTCCATCGAGCACGCTTTTAAGGGCACCAGCGACGGCCATTTACGGCTTTCTTGTGCTGTTTCTCCGAAGTGCTCACTGCGCAGGTTAGGAAGTCCATCTATTACGAACACTCGATGCGAACCGTTCAACCGCTCCGAGCACGTTCGTCGACACTATCCTCGTATCTCCTGTGTGGTATCTCGCTTACCTCTATCTAATCGACCATCTTCTGCAGCTCCGTGCTGTGCAGGTCCCAGTGTGCAGATCCGCTCACCAAGCGTCGCTCGCTGTGGATATGTATCCGAGTGAAAATACCGCATGCCAATTCGGGGGGAGGCGCCCGCGGGCGCCCCGACGACTCTCCGCCCTGCCGACGAAAACATCCTCGTTTGGTATCGGCCTGCGAGGTCGTGGAGTCTTTGCGACCATCATGGGCAGAGACAGTGTACACGCGTGTGCAGCGCAAGGGCGACCATTGACAAGACGTCAGCGAGGCGGCTTCATACATGTTGCTGCGCAGGAACAAAAGTGTGAATGCAAATCTGGTGCCTCCAGCAGATATCGGGGATCCAGAAGCGATGTTGCATTGGTTCCTGGCTCACTCTACATCTGATCCCCGTAGGAGATCCACGTCCTAAGCATAGGTGCGAGAAAGCTGCTACTTATACAGGCTAAGACGTATCTAGGAGGCCGACGGCGAAGCACCGAGCACGCTCTCCTGTCAACGGCGACAGTCAAGTTCAGACACCGAACCGCTCGAGCTCGCTGTCCGCCAAGAGTCCCTGTTGGCTCGTCCGCTCGTAGACCTTCAGGGTCCCGTCAGGCTGACATACGAGGGTGAGGCGGCCGCGCTGCCCGTGGTCTTTCACGAGCTCCTGGACCGTGCGGAGGGTCGCTGCGAGCTGCCGGAACGAGCGCTGGATACGCGCGTTGTTCTCGATGTTCCGGAGCTCCTCGCTCCCTAGCTTGTGTTCGATCATGCGCTCGAACGTCCCGCGGTCGTGTGCCGCGAGGAACAGGTGCGGGGTGTAGGAGAGAAGGAGCTGCGGGTACTGCTCCGCCCAGCTGAACTCGTCGATGTATTTCTCTGAGCGCGTCGTGAGTTCAACGATGGAGGACTGGGGGACTTGGGTGCCCGCCCGGATGACTGTGATATCTGCCGCTTCGGAGGGAGGGGATGCGCTAGTCGTGGACGCGACATTGAGACTCGACATGATGTCCGTCAGGCTGTCAATATCTGTGGATGTGCCACTGGTCGTGCGGGTACTGGCTTGCTGAGACTTGTTTGTGCGCGTAGTCGTCGCACTAGATTGCGGGAGACAAGCATCGACCTCGAAGCGAACGACCATTTTGAGCCCGTCAAAGTCCTGTAGAACGAACATCATGCGCAGTCAGCACCTAGAAACGAACACATGGCTATACGAATACTCACATACTGCACAATGCGATGATGGCCGGTGCTACGCTCGCATCCCTTCGCGGGGCTCGTACTCTCGCGCTCGAAGTTGATGCCGCATCCCGACCTCGGCGGAGTCGCGATCTCCCTCGTGCGCTTCTCCCATCGATGCATCAAGACGGTCTTCTTACCGCCGAGCTGGAGGTCGATGCGGAACTCCTTCAGAGGTTCCCCGGAGTCCGCCCCGGAGTACTGCAGCCACCGCATGAGCTTGCGGAGACCGTTTCTGTCTGTGACGATGTCGACCGCACTCCAATCGATCGTAGTGTCGGCGTTGTCCTCGGACACGATGTCTACGGCACGGAAGAGAGGAAGGAGACATGACTCGCCGGCCATGCGGAAGCCGTTCTGGTCGACGAATCGCACGCCGGTATCGTAGCGTACGCGATAGGGGAATGGGCGGTTGCGCCATTCCGGTGGAGATCCTGGGCCGGGCATCAGTGTTCGGCCACATCGACAACGCTACTTATGCTTGACATACCAGGGACGATGATGGTAGGCTGAACCTCCTCCACCCAGTTGTAGGATCCTAAATACTGGACGTCCTCGGGCTTGACAGGATCGCCCTTCGAGTCTACGGATGGTTTGGACAGGGCACGGACAACGTCGCGTCCCAACCCTTCCATCAGGTCACGGTCTGGAGGGAGGGTGGGGTCTCGCGTGGTCGTGGAGCGATAGTTGCTGGATCCGCGAGACCCTCGCGTGCTGCCTCCGTAGTTGCTGCCGCGGGATGTGTAGATGCCATTGTATGCCATGGAGGAAATGAGGGGACGGTGGTGTGTGGAAAGGTATTTGGAGAGCACTTGTCATTTTATCCTCTGCACTGCGGGTCGCAGTGTCAAGCGCGCATTTCTTGGGACTACCGCAGCACGACCGACTTCTGCGGCAGGGAAGGCCTGCGCCCTGAGCTAATGTTGGGTCCGGCCGGTCACGGGGCTTTGCCTCGACTGCAGGCTATGTACCGCAGGATGTTTGCGTCGTATGTGCTGCCGCATAATTACGCGCTTACACGGAGATGAACTTGATACTCACAGGTACCTCCTATGAGACGGCGACTCATCCCCACGTATGGTTTGCTGTCAGGCAAAGTAAAGCGCGATTGCCATCCGTCACTGCATTCCCAGGTCTATAGCAGAAGTTCTAAAGGCAGTACTTCAACACACAGTTTCGCAAGACCTGTCAACGGTTATGAGCCACATCGGGTTCTCTGAAAGTCCCTGTCAAAACCAACGCACCTGCAACACCGGTCTCACTGTTCCTCCCGCTCTACGACCTGACTAGCGGTGTACGGATCCAGTCTCCGCAGAACTTGCCGCCCGTCTCCTCGATCCACTGTCCAGACCGTCCGCTCACGGCTCGCAGGAGACAGCACAATCGTACGGAGGGAGGAGCCACTCGTCGCCAATGCAGAAACGAGCACCGCAATGTCGATCTTGGCCATGGTCTCCTGCAACTTCGGGTGCACAGGCGGGGGTTCGAGTAAGTAGTCGGACTCGTCCCTGATGTGAATTTCCCCAATCTTGACATGTAGGTACTCCAGTTGACACGTCCCTAAGAAGGGCGAGATGGTATTCTGCACCCAATGTAAGCCGCCGAGCAGAGATATCACGTAGGTAAATGTCGTTGCTTACTATGAGCGCCCGGGTGGTGACAACTTCTTCGGCAGGAACAGACACTAAGAGGCACACGTGTGACACGGAGCCAGGCTCGGTGGACTCTGTGTCGTATACGAAGAGGCTCGGCGACGCAAGGATCACCGTTTGAAACCATGGAGCACAGTAGACCATTATGTCGACTCTGCGAGGGCGTGTCCGAGAGATGACGTCGAGATATGCGTGGTGCGAGGTGTAGTCGTACTGTCCAAGATCCACCCGTCGCACAGGGCAAGTGAGACACAGTGCGTAGAGGTCTCCAATCGTGCCATGAAGGTAGTCCAACGATTTCCAGCCGCCTCCGTCCCTATGGAGAGCGATTGAAGCGTTCCGCGTGGCAGCGATCTGGTCGCTCGGGCGCACCACGTCAACCTCGAATATGTGGGCAGTGAGGGAGAACTCTCGCAGGTTGGGAAAAATTTGGGAGATGCACCGCAGGTCAATGTTTTGGTCACCGATACAGAGCGAAAGGATGCGGAGAGATGGGTACGGCGTCCATGTCAAGCTCAGGGTCCTATAGCCGATGTGCAGCTTCTCGAGTCGCGGCTGGTGTTCGGCCACTTCGTTAGGGAAGTGCACCCCGAGCTGGTTGTCGTCCTCGTGGGGAAGGTCTAGCGTCTTCAGCGCTGAGCGAAGTCGCAGCACCATGAGCCGGATGAGCTCGTGTACCTCCCTTCCTCCCCAGACCTGCAACAGACGGAGATGTTCGAGCTGGGAGACCGCATCGGCGAAACGTGTATCGTGCTTTGTGAAGGCTGCGTCACACCAACGGAGGTAGAGTCTGCGAAGCTGGGTTGCTCGGCTGATGACCTGCGCAAGCATGCCAACTGCATCGGGCGTAATGTGCGTTGTGTGGTTAATGACGACGGTGTGGAGATAAGCGAAGCGGGAGGGATCGCCGGTGAGCATAAGTTGACAGAATGAATCAATCTGGATGTTGCCCGACAAGTGGACCGGACGAGAGAGGAGCTCCTTCACGGCTTCCTTACGAAGGATGTGAGAGACATAGCCAACTTGCAACAAGTCCGCGACGGTGCAAGACTGCAAGATGATCTGGAAGACGTCGAGATTGAGAGCGGGAACATCCTTCGGTGACTCTGCAACCTTTCTAGCTCGTACAAGGATGGTTAGTCATGGGTTGACCCGTTAGACAGCAATGTTCAAACATACTGAAAGGCCATGTCGTGGGCTGCACAACTACCAAGTCCGCTGGGTGGTCTACAAAAAGACAACATACGTGGATTCCACGGCTGTCAACAGGGTGGTTCTCAGGCTGGTGATTGACAGTTCAGGCGCTCAGCAGACGTCTTAACCTCATCTGCACAACCGTCTACGTCTCTCGTGCGCGACCATGCGAAGCGGGGCAGTAGGTGTGTAGTGCGAGTTTGGACACTGAACATGAGAACAGGACCCCCGAAAATGCCTATAAGAGGTCACATCCCGGGATGGCCGTTTTCGGGGGTACTGTATATGGTAATTTTGGGCGTTAAATTACCATTTAAGGGAATTTTGATCTCGCTTAACGGGCGCTTCTACGTTTTTTGCCCTCAAAAGTGCCATTTTCGGGGGTAAAATGGCATAT